>JAJOZX010000251.1:1425000-1662500 GCA_023014485.1 Bathynomus jamesi
TTTGGAAAACGTCCATTTAGATAATCCTGAACAATTTTGGCATAGTGACAAGGAGCACCATCATGTTGATAGACGACGGTACTAACAATCCTATCCCCGTCGTCTATCAACATGATGGTGCTCCTTGTCACTATGCCAAAATTGTTCAGGATTATCTAAATGGACGTTTTCCAAATCGCTGGATCGGACGCGGAAGCAACAAAAGATCTTGGCCAGCGAGATCACCAGATTTAACCCCTTTAGATTTCTTTGCATGGGGCTTTATCAAATCGCACGTCTATCAGACGAAGATTACGAGTCTTGAAAACTTACGTACACGTATACGAACTGCTGCAGATAACATAACCCAGCAAATGCTCCAGAATGTGTTTAGAAATGCTGCGGAACGATTTGAGCTGTGCAGGGATACTGATGGGCGTCACGTCGAATCCTACTCTTAATTATTTAATAAATGTTACCACTTTATCATTTTATGATTGAATTCCATATAATTTCCAAGTGCTTCACAAAAATAGATCCTGACTTTATGTACACCCTGTATAAAGAAAACTACATAAGGTTATGGTTGATTGCTGTCAGCTTCATCCGGTGAAAATTTCCGCCACATATTAGTGCAGAGTTGTTGGCAAAAGCCATATGTCTTTTCGTTAAGAAATTATGTTTGTGGAGGTTTTCAATAGACCTTATTGAGTAGTGGTTCTTTTCGGAAGTTAATTTTTAATTTATATGCCTTCGGTATTTAACGCCACCTATAGTCCAGGCAATTTGTAGTTAGACCTGGGCAAAATTGCTTCAGAAGCTCTCTAAACTGTTTCCAGCTCAGGAAACATTGCCGAATAACATATCCAAAATCCGACGAAATTGAACTCCGGGAACACCCCCAAAAATGAAATTCAAAATGGCGGACTGGATGTTTCCTACGAAAAAAAAAAAAATATATAATTTACGCTTTATTTATAGAGATACATTTGATGCTTTTTCTTTCAGTTGTAATGTTTTAAATAATTCAACAATATACAACACAACCAGTTATTACGCAAATATAATGTTATATAGCTTTTTACAGATTTTTATAATCAATAATACAACAATTATTTTTTTCCCAGTTTCAAGTTATGTTCATTACAGAAGAAGTGATACCTGGTCACAAACATACAGAAATTAATCCTCTTCATCACTATCATCGGATAGATTACCGGTACTTGGGTTGTTATCGCAACCACTGATTTGGCACTCGCCACAAGCGGCTGAACAGGGCATTCCATTACGCTTGCATCCACATCTTGAAGTAGCACATTTCGTCTTGCAGGAGCAGCGGATCATGTTGAGTAGATAATTTGGAGCTGGTGGCTTGTCGCAGGCTGTAGGGTAGTGGGAATTATTCTTTACATACCAACCCACTGTTCTGCATCGATCTTCTCTTCTGTAGACTTTCAGATTAGTATTTGAAAGTATGTGCGAAAGCTGTGGTACTTTGTGGACGCATCGGTAGGTGGCAAACGTTCGGGTGTAACAAAAGATTTAGCTGTAGCTACCTTTTCAACTAACATTCGATGACGTAGTGCGTTAGTGGATTCAAGTGTTTGCAGCCATACAACAGAAGCATTGCCTTTCTTCCAGCGGCTTCAATGTCAGAGTGTTGGCAACAATCAGAACAGAATGTATTTGCAACTGAACGGAGTTCAGCCACCTTCATCAGTGTGTCGAATGCTTTGGCTTTACCGATCGAAAAAATTCTGGATGTGCTATCGCAGCCCGTGAAAGCATGCACAAACAGGAGATACTTGCAGATGTCATTGCCTAACAATGATTGAATGCTGAGAATATCATACACAGGATTAGGAGATGGTCCCCGTCTTATATCGCTGCGATAGTACAACTTGAAACCACTGTCCTTGGCATGGTACAGAAGGAGAATCAGCAAGTCGGTGTCTTCCCCTATTACTGTTGTAGTTGCATTTTCTGATGAGGAAACTGCTGCACGAACGATGTCCACATCAGCATCCCATCTGCGTTGTGAACAGTACACCCGTGCTTCTTCAACATCTCACCTACGAGGGAAATAAATGCTTGCTTGTTGTTTTCATTAGCCAAGAAGTGTTCCTTCTGGCCAACAAACTTCATGCTTGGACTGAGATTCACATTTCTGCTTGTCTTGGTGCTGCGTCTTCTGTGGGTCATGTCCTTGATCGTAGGAGAGCTGCTGTAGCCATCAAAAACAATGATTGCTTTTCCATATGTTTTCAGAGTGAAATCGGCATATGAGTTGGCGATGCTGTCATATGTTTCATCTTGACGCCAGGAAACACGATGTAGTAGAGATCCACCATCCAATACGTACTGGTCTGTGCACTGAATTTCTTGAACTTCTTCCATGCGTAAAGTGTCAGTGTATTTGATTATTGCATGAGCTAGCTGAGACTTATCGGGTTTCCTCAAGATACTTCGTGATTCGAACAATGCAGGAGGATATGCACACAGTTCGTAACACATGACATCTTCAAGATTCATGTCTCCGCCAGTGGCAACAGTCATCATTCTCTGAAACAGTAGTGCAGGATCTACTTCTATATCTGAAGCATCAGTGATCACAACGGCAGAAGCAGATCCTAGTGTTTTCACTTTGTCAGATCTTTTGGCAGAATATGTAAAGGCTTGTTTCCCAATCATTTTTACGACAATGTTCGTACCGATTGAATGCAATTGGTGAACGTTAACTCCAGGATCAGCAGTTAGCCCTGTTACAATGTTGCAGATACCCAATGGAATGGGGATAAGGATTCCAGACGTTCAAGTACTTTCTTCATGTCATTACTGTCCCTGATTTGTCTACTTCCCCTCATTTCCTTGTGCTGTTCACTACTTTCCAACAAAACTCTGGTGTATTCCTGCATTGCTAAGTTATAAGTGGAATACAGAGGCATAGAAAAGAGCCACGTTGTCCTTTGGATGTCTGTAAATCCACTTCCGCGTGTCAGTCCGCCTCTGCTTTTCAGGGAACGCATTAGTACTTGTTCTATCACCAGGTCTGTGCCGAGTCGGCCCATAATCTGTCGCTTCTTCTTACCACAAACTTACCTTCCTGGAACATTTTGTTAACGGCTGGATTTCAGAAGGCAAACTTAACATTTTCTGCAGGTACAGGTATATCGATTTCAGGTAATTGTGATGTCCGGCTGCTGCAATTATGGGGATGGTCTCCAGCATAGCTTGCAAGCGCAAATCCCACGAGCCGGTTCTGTCTGCTGTTATCAAGGAACGTGCAATGTTGATCATTCGCTGATATTCCAACCAGAGTTGACTTGTTTGCGAAGTAGATTGTAGGTCAGTTTTCTTCGCATCCAAAGTGGTAGCAATCTGAGACAATGCATTCGAAGATTCCACATCCTCAACTGATTGTTTGGCGGTCATAACATCGTCGAGCAGGTCACAAGCTTCCTTATGGAGGTCATGAGGAGTTCCATCTTCATTACGAGGGAAAACGTCTGCGACTAGTAAGGTACTAAGAGCTGCATCTACTGTCATATGACCACGTATCGCTCTTGAAACAGCTTTTCCAGACATCATGTGTTGCACGGCATTTGGTCCGTATATTTCTTGAAGTACTTCAGACAATCCTGAACCATTCATAAGAGTACCGACTGCTCCCAAAAGATTCATCAGAGTGTGAAATGATCCCAGCATTAAAACAATGTCCTGCAGGTCTCTCTGTTCATTGATGATTTGGGAAGCTTTCCAGAACAAAGGCTGATCAAAGGTAATAATGCATGGGACTTTTTGATCGCGTGCTATCTTGCTCAAATATAGTAATGTCGAAAATATGCAGGTCATGTCAGTTGGCGACATATCTATGATGGGAAGGAACGTGATCGACGCCACACCTGGATGTGAGACACTTGATCCACCGTGAATTGCCTGCATTGTTCCGGACCAACTTGGACCTGATCTTTCTGCTGAAGATATCTGCCAGAGAAGACTAAGTCGACTTATGGTGGCAGTTGGTACTGGAAGTTCGCGGAATGAGATGTCCCTCAACATGCTTCTCGCGTGTCTATGTTCCCTAATGTCAACGGTTGCAATCTTCTTAATGTCATTGTCACCAACATTACGCCTGTGAATAGAAGGGTGGATCTTGATCTTCGGAGTTATTGCGGCAATCATACCCATTCCATGAAAGGTATTCTTCCCATCCAAAGTGCAGACACCATGATCGACGTTATCTGCTGCTAGAAGGACTGCAGTGTTTTCATCAACAGTAAAAGAGCCAGACCCACTTGCCAGCGCCGCGTTTCTTTCGAATCTTGTTACTTCTGCATACGACGAACAGTAACCCAGCTGATGGAGAACGTCAATAAGGTACCTTGACCTAAAGTTGTGGTGTAGCTGAACCGACAAACCGATCTGTAGTGGACATAGTAATCCTCTAGGACGGGTTGCTTGCATAATGCTCTGCCCAATTGCACCTATTTTTCTTGAAGCATCCTGTCCCGCAAATGCTTTTGATAATAGCAATTTCAGACTGTTGGGAATGTAATCAAGAGCACTTTCTGCAGTGATGTCATTTGGAGATGGATACACATCTTTTCTAGGCGAGTCGACAGACTTGATATCACTTCTGATTATTTTTGCAGCAGCTTCTACTAGGTAAATCTTCTGTAGCTCTATATCTATATCACATTCTTTCGACTTTTTGTGATAATCTATAAGAATTTCATTAGCTGTCTCTCGTAGTGTTACTACATCTGCCTTCCCACTTTCACCTGATATTATGATCTTGTCTCCGTAACGTTCTAAAAGCTTTCTCTTCATGTGCCTGCGTTCGTAGACAGAGCTCTGACTTCCTTGAAGATATTCCTCCATTTTGGAAATTAGGTCTCCAATCAACAGTTGTTCATCATCATTCTCTTCCAGGTAAGCACAGGTCTGAAGGAATGCTTGGTGTTGCTCTTCATTAGTTGGTCTCCCTTTCTTTGAATCATGATCGTCGGAGGAGTATGCGCGAGGAATGTTTTTTCCACTTCGAAAATTTACGCTGCAGGTGTGATGGTAGACACAATCTGCAGCAGGAAGATCACGAAGATAATACTCCAGACGGCCTTTTACATTAAACGACCATTCATCGCAGCGGCTTTCACAGCACCTTTTTATGGTTTCGGAGAACTCTGTAGTTCTTATTTTGACATGCTCTGATTTTGGTTTGTGTTTGGAAAAAAAGTCCACAAAGGTATCACAAAACAAACAGTGAGTAGCACTGGAAAATGCGTATTCATGAAAACGAGCACTTTTCCTTGGTATTGCCTCGGCTGCGGTCTGTCGCTTCTTTATTTCAATGGTCTTTTTATCCGTAAACCTTTTCCTACATACAACGTGAACACTTATTCCAGCTGTTGCAACAACATCGCTTCCACGGCTGCGGCTGGATGCATTTATACCATCTGCTCCTTTTTGCGAGATGTGAACCACTTCCTGTCCGCTGTCCAATTTCTCCTTACAAATCACGCACAATTCTTCAGGGGTCTGCATTCTTGAAGGCGGACGCACACCGAGTCAGCCGTACACCGAGTCAGTCTGAAACAGAAAACACAAATTAATAAACTGTGTTGCAGTATTTAAAAGGAGTACATAATAACAGTTTTAAAGAAAATGACAAGCACAAATACGCAGATTTGATAGTGGGTAGTAGGAATTAAAGAGTTGTATATAATATAAGTTTATAAAGATGTAGCAATGTCCATTCTCACATACACTCCATACAGTATATTTTATTTACATTACGTGACGTCATAGTTTAATACTAGCCGCCTAATACAATTTTTAGTGTCATATAGGTTAATTTAGAAACGAAAATGTGTTTTAAAACATTTTACTGATCAAGAAAAACGTCATAACTCTCTCTACAAAGCGAAATTAAAATTTATTGTATTTCGTAGGAAACTGCCAGTCCGCCATTTTGAATTTCATTTTTGGGGGTGTTCCCGGGGTCCAATTTTGTCGGATTTTGGATATGTTATTCTGCAATGGTTCCTGAGCTGGAAACAGTTTAGAAAGCTTCTGAAGCAATTTTGCCCAGGTTGAAGCTATTTTTGCTCTAGATTGCCTGGACTACTAATGGTAAAAAAAGAAATTACCATACCTTATTATTTCTTTGAACCTCGCTTCTGGTTGTAGGGCGCGGCTGCCTATCGCTCCTCACTTCCGATGTCGGGGATGGGGTTGCGAAAGGAGTTTAATATAGGCAATTCACTATGCTTAAATAACTGAAGGAATAGGCCTATCCTTTTGTGTTATTAGTTTTATATTATTAGGTATTCACTCAGCACTTGTAGGAAGATTAAACATGTCTTCCTTGCCTAAAGCTTCGCTTGTAACTTGGCAGCTCTGTCTGCTAATATAAATCCCTTTGTCTCAAATTTTCGCTTACTTTACAAAGTCGGCAGACGTCTAATTTTTGTGTTTTCATTATTTATTCTCTTGAAGTAATTTTCGTGAGTCAGCGATGGAAAATTTTGGTACGAAATAATACATTTTTCTTGTTGTTATGTGGGCCCAATGCCTACATATTGGGTTTTATGTATGACAATTATTTCCATTCCCATTAGACTTTGTCGCCAATCCCAAGGCAATTTTCTATTGTAGTTATTTAATTTAATAAATTAATAATTTGTATTTAATTAAGAAATAAAGGTAACATATACAATACCATATTGTAAGTATGTATAGTTTTTCCAATATATATATATATATATATATATATATATATATATGAAAATTATTTCACGAAGGTAACACGTGAAAAATATTTATGATGAATAAAACCACGAAGGAAGCGAAACACAAAATGGTGCTCAAGCGCTTTCGTCTAATGACATCCTCAGGAACACTGAAGTACATAAAAAGGTTAAGCCTATATATAGGTTACAGAAAGAAAAAAAAAGAAAAAATAAATAACATACATACACACACACACACATATATATATATATATATACATACATATCTATATATACAAATACATACATACATACATACATACATACATATATATACAATAAACAGAGAAGTAAAAATAATAAAAAATTAAAAATTAAAACCTTAAAGGATTACCAGTGAGGCGTACAGATTTGTAAGGAAAAATATCAATTTTTAGCACAAGATCAAATGGATTATAAAAATACAAAATTATACTGGAACTCTGCCGGGTTTTAACACAATGCTGCCTATGGTCAGGTTTCGATAAAAAAAAAAAAAAAAAAAAAAAAAAAAAAAAAAAAAAATGCAAATTAAAAGTTAATCGATTTTTAGCACAAGATCAAATGGATTATAAAAATACAAATTTATACTGGAACTCTGTCCGGGTTTTAACACACTGCTGCCTATGGTCAGGTTTTGATATATATAAAAAAATAAAATGCAAATTAAAAGTTAATAAAGTAGAAGACAAGTTTACCAAAGATTTAATGTTTTACCCTTCTTATTTAAATCTGTTTTAAAGGAATTCAACATAACAGGATCGAGTTGAAAAAGACCTTTGCTTATGTTGAAGTTATTTGAAAGTTGGATAATGGCAGACTCAAGAATATTTCTATTAACAATGTTGCTTGAATGGAATAAAACTGAAGCATTATTCCAATCAATACAGTGGGCTAACTCTGACAAATGGACAAAAAGGGCACTGGACAACTGTCCTGTTCTAACGGAATATTGATGCTGTTTTATACGTGTGTGCAAATCCTTTCCGTCTGACCTATGTAAAAGGAATCACATTGTTTACAACCAATTTTATAGATAATGCCTGAATTATTGGTAGGGCTATTTTTTACTATGATATTTTTCACAATATTGTTATATGAAAATACTACATTAATATCCAAAAGTTTAAGTACATTAGCAATGCCTAAAAAGCCCGGGAAAAATGGAAGTACTAAAATATTTTTTGACAAAGTACGAGTGTTAATATTGACACGATAGAAAGTTCGTTTTGCCTTGTTGAGACAAGATTCCATAAACGCAGATGGATAACACAAATCACTTCCAATACCGTTGATTTTTTCCAATTCGGCATCGATGTATTCCGGACTGGCGATCCTAAGGGCGCGGAGAAACATTGATGAAAATATGGCCTTCTTAGTGGGGGTATCATGTCCCGAGTAAAAGTGTACGTAGGACAAATTGTTTGTCGTTTTCCGATAGATACTAAACTTAAAAACTGGGCTTTCCCTATGTACACGCACATCCAAAAATGGGATTGAATTGTCTTGCTCAACTTCTAAAGTAAACTTAATGGAGGGGACTTGATCATTTAACTGAAGGAGGAAGCTATCCAGGTCACGATTCATGGGCCAGATACACAAAATATCGTCGACGTACCGCAACCAAGGGATGCCAACCCCCAGGATTCTCGGAATATAGGTAATTTCGAAAAACTCCATATAAATATTGGAGAGGAGGGGCGATAAGGGGTTGCCCATAGCCATCCCAAAAACTTGTTGATAATACTCGTTATTGAAAGTGAATTTTACAGTCTTTGATGCAAAGCTTAATGAGTTCCAAAACAATGTGTGAAGGTAGTGGCAGGTCATACTTATGTAATTCTTGTAATTCCTTTCCTTCGTGGTTTTATTCATCATAATATATATATAATATATATATATATTATATATATATATATATATATATATATATATATACACACAAAGTATTTAATTGCCGCTTTTAGAGAAAGTTAACGAAATGGCATCCCATGTAAACAAACTGGAATCCACCCCCCCCCCCCAAGGAAAATATTCGTTTTATTAAATTTATTAAACTTGGCCACAACGCAAGAAAAATATTCGAATCTTTACCTCTTCAACAGCAACGTTACGAGTTATAGTTAAACATGCATATCTGTATTATTTTGGTTACTTTGGTTTCTGCTTCCGCCCGGGTTATTCATTCTGACGAAAAGCAAACTTGTCACTCCAGCTTAGACGAGCTATATAAAAAACGCTGTTTGGAAGTTTAATTTATATATATACAGGGTGGGCCGTAAGTTTCCATACATAGGAAAAATAAACATTTTTTTATGGACAACCATTTTTATTTATATAATATGCTCTACATGGTTGCCATTGTTTTGAAAACACATTTCAATACGTGTTCCCCACTGTTGATGAACACGCATTAGCACAGTTGACGTTATGCTTGTAATGGCGTTGGTGATACGTTCCTTTAGATGATTTATGTCTCGTATCTTTTCCTGATACACCATGGCCTTCAAGTGCCCCCAAAGATAGAAATCAAGGGGGTGAGATCTGGGGATCTGGGAGGCCACTCCACAGGACCACGCCGACCAATCCAAGCATCCGGAAACTGCTGATCCAAATACCGACGCACGTGAAGACCATAATGAGGTGGAGCTCCATCTTGCTGGAAGTAAACTGGGAAGTTACCTTCCTCGTTTAGCAGGGATGGGAAAATCTCTTCTTGCAACATGTTAAGATACATTTCGGCATTAGATTTCCACTGACACAAAATTGGTCCAATAATTCTGTCACCCCATATCCCGGCCCACACCATCACTTTACCGGCACCTTGCATCTTCGTCGGACTCAGCCAGTTAGGGTTAGCATTACTCCAATAACGTATGTTTTGCCGATTAACCTCTCCATTGACGTAAAAATTTGCTTCATCAGTAAACAAGATCTTACGTCAAACGCATATTCTTAGGGTATCTGAAACATAAAAACAAACGTTTAATTTTTCCTATGTATGGAAACTTACGGCCCACCCTGTATATATATATATATATTATTGCAAATTATAAATCCCTACATTCGAACCGTATGCAGAAAAATATTCGAACTTTTACTCCTTCTACAGCAACTATACCATCTATATTTAAACTCGCATATATGTATTAGCTTGGTTACTTCGGGTTTTTCTTCCGCCCCAATTATTCATCTTCACGAAAGGCAAGCTTGTCACTCCATGTTAAAACAACTATATAAAACACGCTATTTTTAAAATTTAATATATATATATATATATATATACACATATATATATACATATATATATATATATTATATATACAGGGTGTCCCATAAGTCCGGCATCATAAGAGAAATTCATATTTTTCTATTTCTACAAACCATAATTCATATTTTCCTCTTTCTGCAGGCCATAATGTCTGTGAGCAAGGAAGAACGAATCCAGATAATTCTACTCATAGGAAATCGGAGTCAAAGAGAGGCCGCTGCTGAATTTAACAGACTGCATCCAGACCGCGAGCCAATAACACAGAGTTGTGTTAGCAGACTTGTTGCAAAGTTTAAGGAAACAGAATCCATAGAAGATAAACCACGCAGTGGACCTTCAAGGTGGTCCACTGACGATGATACAGCGATTGCTATCCTGGCTCATTTTAACAGAAGTCCCAATAAGTCTCTTCGGCGATTGTCCGCCGAGACAGGAGTGTCGAAAAGTAGTATCCATCGCATTCTTCAGGCTCACAAATGGCATCCATATAAACTTCAGATCCTACAGAAATTAAGCGAAGATGATCCCGACCGGCGGATGGAATTTTGTGAATGGGCTACGGTACAATATGCTTGGGATGCCAATTTCCCGTCCACCATTCTTTTCAGTGACGAGGCTGTTTTTTATGGAAATGGTGAGGTAAATCGAAAGAACACCCGCTACTGGTCTCAAAACAACCCTCACTGGTGTACCTCTTCAAAGGAACAAGGTGCATCTCGGGTGATGGTATGGTGTGGCATTTGGAAGGATCGCATCATAGGCCCCCGTCTTTTTCGATGAACATGACACTCGAGGCACCTACTTACGTATGCTCAAAGAAGAAGCATTTCGCAGTGTCTTGAACGAAGAAGGAAATTTCCCAACATGGTTCCAGTAAGACGGCGCTCCTGCACATTACAGCACCCAAGTAAGGGAATACCTGTACCAACAATTCCCTGGTCATTGGATAGGACGTCGAGGGCCTGTTGAATGGCCAGCTAGAAGCCCGGATCTCACGCCACTAGATTTTTATCTCTGGGGCCACTTGAAAGCGCTGGTATACGCAGAGAAAATTAGGAGTGTTAAACATTTGCGGCAGCGCATTATTGGGGCATGTAACACCATTACTCCTGACATCATTCACCGTGTGCTTGCTGACTGGGTATCACGTCTGAATTTGTGTATTGAAAACAATGGTGGATATATTGACCACGTTCTATAAATAAAAGCTTTTGTTTTGCCTTTTTTTATTATTTTTCCTATGATGCCGGACTTATGGGACACCCTGTATATATATATTCCACCGTAATCCTGTAGATCTCCACCGCAATCTGACCTCAGATGCTGCGTAAGAGGTTGAACATTCCAAATCAATCTGAAAGTGAACGGTGCTTGTATTTTATGGTAAAAAAAGTCCGGTCCGAGATCACATGCATCATTCTCTACGTATTTCAAGGTTGAAAACTTAAGACGATTAATTCACCAACATGTGTTTCGCAAATTGTGAAGAAATACCCGCGTAAGTAACTTTTGTGCTGTGTGTGTGGTGTGTGTGTGGTGTGTGTGTGTGTGTGTGTGTGTTTGTTTATGCAAATGTGCTTTTACGTACATTTTTATATAAGATTAATTTTTATTGTCCAGAAGTGAGTATCTTTTTGTGTTGTATATAGAATTAATTTTTCTTGCGAAATGAAAACTTTTAATTAAAAACTCTATGTCTATGTTGGTGTAACAAGCCATTCCGTAGTTTATTTTTCCTGGGAATTGTAAAATTTTAGTTATTCGTATAATGCTAGTGTAAATAGGCCATACTTTCAAACACACTTGATATATATATATGTGTGTGTGTGTGTGTGTGTGTGTGTGTGTGTGTGTATTCGCATTTTTATTTTGAATTTTTTTTTTGCAGTTTTGAGTGTTTTCTTTTCTACTCCATAATTTATATATAAATAATGTCTTAATTTTGGAATGAGCGAAAAAAAGATCTGTGATCAATAATATTGGTTCAACCTAAATTCATGAGGCTGGAAACACAATATTAGTTTCGCATTGGCTTTTTATGCAAATATATAATTTTTACAACTATATATATATATATATATCATACAAGCATCATAACTTTATATTAGTTTTCGATTACTGTAGTAATTTACTGACTTTTTGTAATTTTACCTTTAGCAGGGTAGGTGGCGCATGCCCCGCTTACCCTGACTGCACGTCAGTGATATATATATATATATTTATATATATACACACACACACTATATATATATATATATATACACACATACTGAGAATTGTTTTTGAAGTGCAGTTTTTGCTGTTTTATACAGTTGACTCCGCCCTCCTGCTTTTCGACGCAGTGGATGGAGACACTTTTTTCAACACAAGAGGTCAAGCGCATTTGTCCAGCCCTACCCCCGGGAAAACCTATAGGACCAATGGGTTATGTCGACGTATCAGGCTATTCTATTCGCCATTTGTAAGTAAAATATATAAACATATTCCATTCCTACAAAATGAGTCTAAAATGATTTTCTGCGAATCAGGTTTATTTGCAAAATCTGATTTAGTTTGAATCACATATTCAAATACTATCTATATATATATATATATATATATATATATGATACACACAGACCGTGCATGGAACAAGGAACTCTTCTGGGATAATTAAATCCACTATAGTCCGAATAAGTAATGGTAAATAACAAATACCATAGTTTTTCTTTTTCATGATGCTAGCCCGACGTGGGCAACGGGTCACTCGCAAAGAGGTCCCATAAATATAGCTTCCCTCACCAGCTATCTGCAAAGCAGACAGGATCCAGCTTTGGGACATGGATCTAGGGTTTAAAGCAGCCTAGCCCTGCTACATTTAGAACCTCAATATAAGCAAAAGACTCGCTGCCTTCACGTCAGATTGAATACATCAAAGAAAAAGGGGTAACTATTATATTTTTAGCCGAAAACCAAAACTTAAGCCTCAAATGGCAGAATTGAGCGTCCACTTTTCAAGGCACATAACATGTCCGTTTCAAGATGGGAATAAACTTATTCGGATTATAGTGGATTTAATTATTCCAGAAGAGTTCCTTGTTCCATGCACGGTCTGTGTGTATCATAAAAAACTCAGGGGACCATTCTGAGTTCATTCCCATCTTGAAACGGACATGTTATGTGTCTTGAAAAGTGGACGCTCAATTCTGCCGTTTGAGGTTTAAGTTTTGGTTTTTGGCTAAAAATATAATAGTTACCACTTTTTCTTTGATGTATTCAATCTGACGTGAAGGCAGCGAGTCTTTTGCTTATGTTGAGGTTCTAAATGTAGCAGGGCTAGGCTGCTTTAAACCCTAGATCCATTTCCCAAAGCTGGATCCTGTCTGCTTTGCAGATAGCTGGTGAGGGAAGCTATATTTATGGGACCTCTTTGCGAGTGACCCGTTGCCCACGTCGGGCTAGCATCATGAAAAAGAAAAACTATGGTATTTGTTATTTACCATTACTTATTCGGACTATAATGGATTTAATTATCCCAGAAGAGTTCCTTGTTCCATGCACGGTCTGTGGGTATCATAAAAAACTCAGGGGACCATTCAGAGTTCATTCCCATATATATATATATATATATATATATATATATAATATAATAGGGAATAGTAGAGAACTGTTCCTAAATATACATATATATATATATATATATATATATCAGCTCCATCTTATTATTTTTCATTTAACGCATTTTAAATAATAACCAAGTAAGGTAGTTGTAAAGGTTTTTATATAATTATTTATAAACGAACAGAGTGGGGGTTATTATTTTTTATTTTATTTTTAAACACAATTGCTGTGCTGATTCTGAGATAAACTGTAAGTGTAAAGTGGTATGACAATCCGTTCCGTACTTTATTTTTTCCTGCAGATTCTGTAATTTAATTACTTCTATAATGCTGGTGTAAAAAATCCATATATACTTTCAACTTTTTTAATAGAATACTAGAGAATTGCAGGAATATATATATATATAAATAAAGTAAGTTCCATGTTATTTTATTTTAACGCTTTTTAATTAAAAATTAAATAGGGTACTTGACAAGTTTTTTATAAAAATGCTTTTAAACGAACAGATGGGAGTTATTTTTATTTCAACACCCTACTAAGCTGGAACATTGTATAGATGCGTTCGACGAATCATTTCAGAAAATCAAGCTTGGTGACAATGAGGGGTTATAGGGCAATGGCCCCGAATTTTAAATTTTATTCCGCGGTTTTCAACGTTCTGGTGGATATTTTTATGGATCACTTTAACGTATTGCTTCCCAGGAACCTCTCTTTACCATATTGCTTCTCAGTGTATATCACTTTAACACATTGCTTCCCAATATTTAGGATAAGGAGTACGATAAAAATGTTGGATCACCTGAAGATCCGACCCTAGCCTTTTTGAGTTAGCTTTATAAGGCTAACTAACGAAAATATCACGACTTAACCTAACCAATCGTTAGTTCAAATGTACGCCCTTGACGATTTGTTAGGGTAGGTCGTGATATTTTCGTTAGTTAGCCTTATAAAGTTAATTAAAAACGCTGGGATGACGGATCTTCAGGTGATCCAAAATGTTCGCTGTAATAAAGTAAAGGCATTAAAAGTAAATCATAACATGTTAAAATATTAGATTGAAAGTAAATTTATTGGAATTGGTGGCTGTATGGTCACACAAAGTGACCAACCAACCTTTCTCTTTTTAACATATTGCTTCCCAGTGTTAATCACTTTAACATATTGCTTCCCAGGAGGGATCACTTTAAAACATTGCTTCCCGAGTGCTTTGAGAAGCAATATGTTAAAGTGATCCTATTTTTTTATATTTATGTATTAGACGATTAGGAATAAGAGCAAAGCCGATCTCATTTTTCTGTTTATTAATTATTATTACATATTTAATTATGTGTAACATATTTGTATATTTAAATTAACTAACTGCGGCGCCATTTTTCATTCACTATACAATTTCATCACAGTTTTAATTGCCGATGCAGTTTAAATTAATTACAGAGCACTTTTATTCGTAATTTACACAATAAATGCATAAATGTTTTAAGATAAATGTGTAAAGATGTGGTGTAAGATTTTTTTGCGTATTTAATGTTAACTAACTGCTGCGCAATTTTTATTCACTATACAGTTTCATCAGTTTTAAATGCCGATACATTTTAAATTAACTACAGAATAGATTTAAAATATTCAGTCTTAAAAGCTACACAATTTAATAGCAGGTGCATTTTTAAATTAATTACAGAATATTTTTATTTGAAAGTTACACAAAATATATATATATATATATATATATATGGAAAAGTGTTTCCACAAGAAAATAAATGTTAAAATTTAAAGATATCATTCTGTTTGTATAAATTAAAATATGTTTGTATAAATAAAAATATGATTCCGTTACATTTTTAATATTGTATAAAGTGTCTCAATGCCCGTAAAAAGTTTGGCATCCTTTTTTCTTAACCCTAACGAATGTTCGTTTCGATTATTATAAATCACATAAAAGAGTTAAGTTTAAAACTACAATTATATAAATTCTTTTGCTAATATCCAATTATATAAATTCTTTTGTTAATATCATTATTAGAGTAGGATCTTGCAAGTTTAATAATCTTTTGTAACACGTGGAACCATGGGTGTTTCTCCAGGACAAAGGGAAACACCTTGAGTAAGGGAACACGCCTTGAGAGAGTCAGTCTCGCCTCGGCCTTCAGGGAGAGTGAGTGTTTTGCCTTTGGGCCGGCCGGTTCGGCTGGGCCTCTTAGCTTTTTGATGTAAGCATTTGTTCGTTAATAATTCTCTAAACAAGTGAGTGAAAAGGATTTGATTTTTTTAATGACTGTGCATTGTAAAAGAAATTCATTAATAGTTTAAAGTGATTTTCCCCCTTGTGGAAATAAAGGACTGAACAAAGGAAAGCTCGTCATTTTATATCCTTCAACGAGAGAAGTATTCCACTCCCTCAACGGACTGAGGGAGGGTACGCCATTGAGCGAAAGTATAAATTGTTTTATCGAACTCGCAGTCAAATTAAGTAAGTACGAAAAGAAGAACCGTGGACGTCAGTCAGATTAATTAAGCGGTATAAACTTCCTTGCTGGTGCGAGGAAGCGACATACTGAGAATACCTTAAAGGATATCGTCATATCCAACATTGTCGACCGATGCCAGGATCTGAGATCAATTAAAAGTAAATAAACTCTCCTTGTCGACATACTGAAAACACCCTTAAAGAGTCGGAATAAAGAATAACACCATCCGCACCCCCCCCCCCCCCTACATTGTCGACCGATGCCATGATCTGAGAACACCTGTGAAACGTCGGAGATGGTGTAACGAAGAATAACATCATCATATCCTACATTGGCTACCTATACCAGGATTAGAAGAAATCATTCATCCGCCATTTTGCGACACTGTCACCGAGGAGCAAGATTTGAAAACCTTTGTTCAGTCAGAAACCCCGCTACAAGGAAGTCAACGCATCCGAAACGAAGGTCGGATTTGAGCCGTGAATCACTCACTTGTTTAGAAGAGAGGACCTTTATATTGTCGTCTGTTTTGACCGACCACAACGACAATTATTACTGGGCACGCGGAGAGGAATTTTACGGATTTAATTTCTTGGGGAAACGTCACAAGCAACTCGCAGCATTGATATAAATCTTCACAACGGATCGTTGGAGAAGTTACGGAGAATCGAACCCATTCGATTCTGCACTACGATATTATCGGAATTTGGAGAAGATTTTGAAAGACTGATCGTCAACGAAAAACGGACTGACCGCATTGGAATTGGTTGGGTCACTGAAAGAAACTTCAAAACGTTCTTCAAAAAAAGAAATAAGAAATTACAGAAGTCAAAAGTATTCGATTCTGTAAACGCATCTCATTCGGAAACGGTTTCACATTGGCGGATCGCAGAGTCGAACGCATTTGACTCTGCCCAATGAAATCGTCGGCATTGGAGAGGACTCAGGAACGAAAACAGACGTTCTTTCAAGACGGGAAAAAGGAGGGAAAGGGAATAACGAAAAAAAAAAAGAAAACTACGTAACTGGAGTAAAGTTGCTTTCGGCGGGTAAGGTTAATACTAGTATCAATAAATAAATAAATACGTGAAAAAAAAAGTTTAATGTATTGCTTTGGGGAAAAAAATTACTTTTTCTTATTATTATTATTTTCTGTTGTAAGATCAGTTTTGTGTATATATATAAATAAATAGGTGAATTGCAGTATATATCTATTGTTCGGAAACAGTTCACTGTTCGTTGTGAGTGTAAAACGATTTTTTCTCTTGCAGTATTTTGGGTATACATATATGTGTGTATGTGTTTATGGATATGTGAACTATATTTGTTGTAAAAATTTAATTTTTCGTTGGTGAGTTAAAAACGAGTTTTTGTTTGTCTGTGTTTACAATCAATTTAATTAAATTTTTCTTTCTTCTTTTGGTTTGTTGTAAGAGGGAAAAATTTATAAGTTTGTGTTTTTATGGCATGTAGGATTTTCGTATTGTTTATTGTTTCTAACGAAACGATTTCTGCAAAGTACCGTATATGGTAATTTATGGAATTTGGAGAAAAAAAAATTTAAAGTGAATATTTAATTTTTTTTTAATTTGAATTGTCTCGTATTGTTTTAACAGAAAACGGAACTTTTGATTGAATTTCATTTTTTAGTAAACTCTTGAATAAATTGTACCTAACTGGTCGTATGATATTGTTCGTTCGTACGTCTGTTTGTTGACTCGTTTCGCGCACGAATTTTGCGTTGGAGCGCAAATAGTTTTGTCTTTGTTTTTTTTGGTGCTTTTTCAGTTTCACTTAGAATGAATTCGTACATTTCGAATAATATGTCGAAATCGACAGGCAAGTTTGCATTTTCGTTTGGGATGATTTTATTGTTTATTTAAACCGAAGGAGCTAATGTCACGCTTAAGTTTTTTGCGCTTAAATTCTGTTGTATATACGATATCAGGAATAAGTTTTTTTTGTTTCGCTTCGCCTTCCTCGTTTGGAAGTCCATTTTTTCCTTTGTCATTTTCGAAGAAAAGTGGATAGATGTAATTATCGTACGAATAATATCCCAAAGGTTCCAATTTTTAAGGGGAGAGATTGTGGTAACTTGGTACCCCCATACGTGGACGAATGGCTGGACGCATTAGAGGGATATCATGTTCATTATGACGTTCGCGATGATATCGCGAAGATTGGATGGTTACTCACTTCTTACATGATGAAGACGGAAGCGCTCTATGAAGAGACTGCCCCAGACATCACGAGAGAAGTTCTCGATGAGGGGAATTTTCCGGGGAAGTGGTCTGTGACGAGATCGTCCCAGATGAAGTCCCTAATCACGCAACTTCTGCTCATACTTGGAAGAGTAGTGAACATTTCGCGGATTTTTCAAGGGATCCCCCTTCTATAAATTTACGTGAGGTCACGGAGAACTCGCCTATGTCCCTCGGACATGATGGAAGCTCGGCTTATGACCTCGACGAATTCGGGAAAAGAAAATTGCCACTCTTTCTCTTCCCACCAAAGAAAGTGTTGCATCTCTGCATCGTTCTACAGGACAACGTTCATTCGATTCTGTTCTTTCTAATCAGAAGGTTCGGAAATCGAAACTGGAGCCATCTGCCACATTGATTTCGCTCCAAAAGGACCGAATACACGAAACGAAGAACTAATCATAACGTCGGTTTATCCCATTTGCAAATTGTTTTTTTTACCGTATTTCCAGTTCAAGTGCTACTACCCCACGTACTCCATATACCCGTTTAGACGATACCCGTGCATTCATGCCCTACGTACTAAATTATTGAAATACGCTCGAGATGTGAAATGATTGATGTCGGAGGCAATTAGCCACCAACGCGTATATCCAAAAACTTGAGCAATGTCCATACGTAACCTTTGAAATTTTATATCTTCCAAGCTTTAGAGTTGAGTCAATTCCAAAGTTCTTAATGTTCTCAAAAACGACAATATCCGTTCTAAACCTTGCAGAATTCGTATCAATTTCACTTAAGTACTTTGTCCAATAGTTCATGGAAATTCATTTCTCTAAATTTTTGTTCTCTTAAAGTTCGATAAAAATCGCGTATGATTTAAAAGTGTATGCACACGGTGAACTTAGACCAGTGTAAAAAGTGGACCTAAATAAACCAGACTCCAAGTGCTCAAGGACACACACGTGACCGTTAATTATAAGTGTTCATTAGTGCATAAGTATCAATTTTAATGTAAAATTTAACTGATAAGTAGAGTGGATTAAGTACTAAGTAGATGTATTTTGTTTAACTATTTCTTGTCTTTATGTAACAATATATCCAACTACTTCCTCAATAATATCTTTGTCTTTATAAAACCCTACATCCAACTACTTTTGATTTTTCAAACTAACCCCCGAGTACCAACTCTGGGAGGGGAGCCATGTGGAAAAGTGTTTCCACAAGAAAATAAATTTATGTTAAAATTTAAAGATATCATTCTGTTTGTATAAATTAAAATATTAATCCTTTAAAAGATATTATTCTGTTCATATAAATTAAAATATGATTCCGTTATATTTTTAATATTGTATAAATTGTCTCAATGCCCGTGGAAAGCTTGGCATCCTTTTTTCTTAACCCTAACGAAAACAGTGTTGTCACGTCTATAATCTTAAACAGAGATTTCTAAATTCTAAATGTTCGTTTCGATTATTATAAATCACATAAGAGTTAAGTTTAAAACTACAATTATATAAATTCTTTTGCTAATATCCACTTACATAAATTCTTTTGTTAATATCATTATTAGAGTAGGATCTTGCAAGTTTAACAATCTTTTGTAACACGTGGCACCATGGGTGTTTCTCCAGGACAAAGGGAAACACCTTGAGTAAGGGAACACGCCTTGAGAGAGTCAGTCTCGCCTCGGCCTTCAGAGAGAGTGCGTGTTTTGCCTTTGGGCCGGCCGGTTCGGCTGGGCCTCTTAGCTTTTTGATGTAAGCATTTGTTCGTTAATAATTCTCTAAACAAGTGTAGTGAAAAGGATTTGATTTTTTAATGACTGTGCATTGTAAAAGAAATTCATTAATAGTTTAAAGTGATTTTCCCCCTTGTGGAAATAAAGGACTGAACAAAGGAAAACTCGTCATTTTATATCCTTCAACGAGAGAAGTATTCCACTCCCTCAACGGACTGAGGGACGGTACGCCATTGAGCGAAAGTATAAATTGTTTTATCGTAACTCGCAGTCAAATTAAGTAAGTACGAAAAGAAGAACCGTGGACGTCAGTCAGATTAATTAAGCGGTATAAACTTCCTTGTTGGTGCAAGGAGGCGATATACTGAGAATACATTAAAGGATATCGTCATATCCGACATATATATTATACATTGTGGTGTAAGATTTTTTTGCATACTTATAGTTAACTAACTGCGACGGCTATTTTTAGTTCACTATACAATTTCATTAGTCTTAATTGGCAATGCATTTTAAATTAATTACAGAGCAGGTTCAGTTTGGGAAAAGACATGTGTTATATACAAAATCACTCTTCACACAATACAACAACTGGTTTGGGCACAAAGTGGAATCGTCTATTTATTTGTTTGCAGTCAAAATCGTCATTCTTTTCTGAGTTACACAAATCGAACAATTTTTAGAAATCAGAAAATTCATGCTCTCTAGCCATATGTAAAAGAAAGCACATGCAATATTGACCGCATACATTTGAATATGAGCCTTGGAAACGATAAGGATTCCATACAATTTGCAGAATTTTTAGCTGTTTTCGGAACTTCACAATAACAGTACCATTACATACCAATTTCCCCAACGAGTCAAATTAGTAAAAGCGCTCTCTATTTTTAAAATAAAGGGCAATTCAGTGAATACCACTTCAGCTCGAAAATATTTATTTATTATTAGTCCTCCCCGTTCTTTCCAAATCGGAAGTTTTACTACTTTATCTTTCGCGAGTGTTCCGATAAACGTGTCTTGTGTGAAGCAATCTTTTTTCATTACAGCTTGAAATGTGACTTCTTCAATTTTCAAAAGTTCGTTATAACAGATCTAAAGCGGTTAATTTCAATCAAAGCTTGCGATTCCAGATAAAATTGAAAGCTAATAGGATCGACCAGCGCCGTGCGAAACTCGAGTCTTAATGTGACATTTCCATTTTGTTGGGGGTTTAAGTGGGTGTTCACACTTGCACAATAGTCGGGCGAAAAATGAAAAACATATATTTAGTTTCTATAAATTCTTTAGCGTTACACCTGTACCAATCTCATCACAGCCGTTAATACTCTGAACCAGGTTGTGCTATGTCCTCGTACAAGGTCTACACAACCCAGTGAGGAAGTTGTGAGTTTTCGAAATAGGCAGCCTCCTTTCTCACATTGCTACGGGGATTAATTCAACTGGTAGATACGTGAGAAGGGCGGGACTAAAACTCACATTCTCACCCCTCGCATAGATGTTACCTACCCATTGAAGCTCACGAGATTGATGCGCTTTTTTAGCCCAATCCGCGGCTTTCCATCTTCGACCTATTGCCGATCGCTAGCCTTAGGGGCCGCCCTAGGCACCGGGGAGATAGCTGCTCCAACGAGCCGAAGCGTTAGTTGCGCGATTGATGGAAAATTTTGGGCACAGTCATAGGCCCTATCCGCGCTACTTATAAGTCAACGCGTGGGTTATAGAGAGGTTTGTGACCGGGCTGGGATCACCCAGGCCCTACCTTTTGATAGGTGCTGTTAGACACGGTCAAACTTCGATAGGTACCAGGGGGGAACCGAGAATTAATTAAACGGCTACCAGCGGCTACTTTACGCGGCTACGAGCCTCGTTCGCAAAAATCTCCTGGTTGTCCCGTACCACGTTTGTACTTATCGGCGATCCCTTGACTCCGGGAACCCAATACCGCCCGGAGATACGCGATCTCCGGCGGGCCTATCCATAGGCTAAAGGATAGGGGAGAAGTTTTCCCCCCGACTACTAGCCCGAAACTGGAATCATAGGCTAACCAACGAGGTGCAATGGTCGGTCACGTGTCAAAAATTCAACTCCAACATCGGTAAGGGATGGGGGATCTCCTGAGCCCCGCACCCCTTCGTAAATTCTTTTGAAACCTATGCTGAGGGGGAGTAACATAGGTCCTATACCCGGGGAACTCACGTAATGTCAGTTTTACTCTCACGACAGAGCTAAAATTCGGCATCTGTATAATAACTCGTTTCTAGCGACCTTTCTACACCCGAGTCATTGACAGTAGTGTAATATTTTTCAAGTCAAAATTTTTCAATTTAAATACTGATTATTTATATTTACCATTCACCGCATCATGCTTAAACATTGCCACAAGTATTCTTCTTTGGCAGAATTCCGAGAGCCACATTCTCTATCTTCATTTGAATTCGGTTTATAGAATATTTGGCTGTGGCTCTCAATAAATTTTTCTCAATTTCCATCTACTTAGCTGAGATTAACTTCACACGTCGTACGTGAAGATATGTCTCCATGACATGGATTACTACTGGCTCCGCAGCCTCTTCATTGGTCTCATCCAGAATTAAGCATATCTTCGGGTCCGTGCAGGCAAATTTAATTTTCATATCAACCGCATTCACATGCAATTTCTCCTGGAACGCCAAATCAATGTGCAGCGGCCCAAATCAGTCATAAATAATCTTTTAGATTTATTAAAATCGTTTTTTATAATGCTTTCCGCTTTATGAACATAAGCGAAAGAAACCTTTTTGAAGGCTGAGGGCTATTCTTTTGAAAAATTGAGCACAATTTCTAAGTAGGCTCTATAATGATAATAGCTGGCTCCTGACGAAATATTTGCCTGCTTTAGATACACGTCGCACTGGCTGATTATCGAATGTAAAAAGTTCGCTTCTGGCTATAAAGCATAATACTGTAGTTTTCGCAAACTGTTCCTTCTGAATGTGCTGTTCTCAGTTTGGCATACAAAAAATATTACTTGGGGCGTAAAATTATGATCCAGCACTCGGTATAACGAATTCTAATGGAGCTCTCAATGAACCAACCGTGTTCAGGGAGTTAACTTTAATAAAGTCGGATTCAGCAATAGATGTTTGTGTAGGTGGTAGTTCAAAGAGGAAGAGTTCTGATTTGCAGCATTCTAGACTGTGAGGATATATAGAGTGGGCAATAACGAACAGGGGATTAACACTTCTTCCCCCAGCGAGCACACAATTACTTATGAGAGGTAGTTGGAACAGGCCTTGTTAATATCATTTAAAAAAGTAGTCTACTGCTGGTTCATACGTTTCCAACATTTCTTTTTTGATTGCCTTTTACGTTTAACACCACGCATTGGACTCCGTTTATTTTTATTTTTCCGTACAATGTGTTTTTTCTTGGGTGTTTTCTTTTTATTTCCGCTACCACGTAGTTTTCTTTTCACGTCTTTGACAATCTCATCCCGTGTACGACGTAAATGTTTTTTGAAAGCTTCTTTAGGTTTAGCACCTGCCATTATATCTTCAACTGTATTAGGTCTTGATTGTAGAAACTTTCGTCCAAGATATTTAGCACCGCTCTTCAGTAAGGCAACAGCTGTAGCAGTATAGATGAAAAAATCGTGTCGATACCAATTCCACGCTGGTATCTCACACCGCGGTAGACTGTAAAAGGTTTTTGCTTCATTCTGTCGCAGCATGCCGGAAGTGAAGCTTCACTGTTAAGCTCCCATAACCGAATGGCTTATCATTCGTAATACTCAAACTTTTCCAGTATGATCGGGTATGTGCACGATATGTAAGAGTCGTGCGTGACTGTCCCCAATAAATTGATGCTCGACAATGGTACTGTAAATGTAACATAGGCGGGGGAGGTTCACTATTGGCCAATTCTCCAATTTTAGCTGGTAGAGTAAACTGAACAGATCATACTGCAGCTCGTGAAAAGTGTCTCTTCGGAAGGTTAGACTGTATCTGCCCTCAGGCAAAATTTTGAACAGCTCTTTAGTGTATTTCTGTTTACGATTTCAAAAAGTAAATCGGTCGTAAGGGTTGAGTTTTTCAGACTCTCATTTAAGTCTCTCACAATATCCTTGACAGTGACATGACATAATTCCCTGGACCTACTGTTATTTCTGTAGTGTAGTACCGTACACAACCGTTCCGTGCCAAGTGCATGGTACCGTCCAATTCCACGCCTGCATTTATGCATTCATCACGTCTTCTAAGAACCATAAAAACGGCCTCTTTCTTCTCAATACTTAAAAGCTTGGTGGTCAGATGAAATTCACACACCCCAACCTCGTATGATCACGCTCCAACTCGATAGGCCTATGCAGTTTTGTTATAAAGTTGGACAGAGTATTGTCAGGGTGTGCGTCCAAAGAGGCTGAGGAAGGCAGTGTAACGTAGAAGTGGTCGGGCGATATGGTGTATACTATTTAAGTTTCATTATTGCAGCAACATTTATACAGGAGTTCAAGCTTTCTGGGTACCCTAACCATTTCACCAGATACATTTTTATCCTCCCTGTACCTTTGCTTCCAAAAATTTTACTTTTAAAAACCTTTTTTTCCTAAATTAAATGTTACCTTCCGCAGCTCCTTGCAACAAAAACCGACCTCACTTTCTCCGCCATTCAAATCTTCAATTTAAAGCATCATCACTTCCCCTTTGGCTTCATACCTCTAACTTTAAAAGTTTCCCGAGTTCAACCTTGCTCAAATGAGGGGTCCTGCGTCTTAAGGTTCCTAAGCGCCAAAATTAAAATTCGCCAGAAATCGTCTCCAAAGTTCAGCAATATTCTCGCAATAGTATCTGTTATTAATTGAGCTAGAACGTTCATTTTTGGCTAAATTAGAGTTCTAAGTATGCTAATGAAGATGATGAGTTTTTGGAAAAGATTTTCATATTTTATATTTTATATATATTTTTTTTTATTTTTTTATTTTCTTATTATGCCGAACTTTGGGTGAACTTTTGGCTGGCGATAGAGGTGAAAAAAGTAGTTCGCTTCATAAGGTTTTCAACCATACTTCTAGTGTCGTAAGGTCATTATAACTCAAACCACGCAATAGAGGAAGGGTGAAAATAGTGATATCCATCAAAAACACGTTTTCGCCTGTGGTGGCGCTTAGGTACCTTAAGACGCGCGACCCCTCAAATCCTTTCGTGAATTATCCCCTGATAGTGACAGTCTTACATAATCATTGATTTAGAAATGTTCTACCAACGGCTCTGCTCTGCGTCTATCTATTTTCACCTCAGGTTCTGTATGCGTACCTCTTTTTAAAACTTCATTAGGCGATGTACCAATCACACGATGGTGTGAACAGTTGTAGGTTGATACCAACTGTTCCAGAATGTCTATGTATCTGTACGTATTTTTATACGTAAAGTAACGGTGCATGCTGCCCTTTATGGTACTCTAGACTCTTTCAGCTAAAGATCCCTTATGCACAGAATTGAATGTGTAATAACTGATATTAAACTCTGCCAGCATGTTCTGAAAAGCTCGGCCTATAAATTCTTCCCCTAAATATGTACAGAAATAATCTGTTATCCTGTTAACCTTTAGCATCATTGCTTTTGTGGCTTTAGCAACTGTTTCAGGCGATTTATTTTTAAGACGAATAAGCCACAAGTACCTAAAGGACACATCGATTATAAATAGAATGTAACGATGCCCATCATTATACCGAATGCCTGTGCATGTTAGTCAAATCAACTTGCCAAATAGAATCAATTTAAGCGGTTTTTCTCTTAACATTTTTAAACCTTCTCCTCAGAGGTTTATGATGTGTATAGGTATCCTGCTCACGCAAAAATTTCTCAGTCTTTTTTCTCTAAGCCCTCAGTATAGAGACATCTGTATAGACTTTCAACACAGCCGTAAGAAGCTGGATTACAAAAATCGTAATGCGTTAGCCATTCGTTAGCCATTTGCATGTTTTAGAAGCGCTTGGGTAGGGTTGTGCGTTGGTGGTTGGCCCCTACTTCTTCTTCTTCAGAGTTGTTACCCCGTAGTCGAAGGCATGCTCTGTTGTGGTTGATGTTTGTTCCAGCTCTTTTATTCTGTTCTGGTTGCCAATGGTATGTTTATCTGTTGTAACCTCGATTTAATGTGACTCCATCCTGGTGGAGATGGTCTATTCCACTTTCTAACCAATCATGTACGATATTAATAATATTCGAAACCTGTCGCTTTGCTCATTCAACAATAACCTCACCATTATCGGACCAATGTATAACGGGGTCCTCACTCAATAGATTATAAAGGCTTAGTCTTTTATTCCTCAATGTATGAGGGAGACTATTTTTTAATACATGCTAGAGATGATGCCGACTCGCCCCGTTGTATTTTGTCTGATCGTTTCTATTCTCATCATGTTTGATAACTACGGGGAACTCAACAGGTTTTTTTTAATAATTTTCGTACTCCTGAAGAAATTTCTGAAGAGCTTCTTGGTATAAAATTCCTTTCTCGTCAGGATGCATCTCATTGTTTACCAGATTCACCACTTCGTTTTCCATTCTTTTAAGTCTGTTTTTACAGGGTTCTAGAACTGATTCTGGATTCTTTGTATTTTGTAGTGAAGCATACAGTTCGTGTGGAATCACTATTATTCTATTGTCTAGTTTAATATAATGAAGAAAGACCCCAAAACTGAAAATAAGATGGAGAGGAACGAACCACCTCTTTGTACAATAATTTACTTTTCCTTTCCCACAGTTTGTCTTTTACGAGCGAGAGCTCGTAATATGTTCTTGTAACGACGTAAGCGTGACTTCTGTGAGGGTTTCATTGGCACATAGCATTTTATAAAATTCACCCAGGATAGGTACACCCGGGTGGCCCACACCCATACTGTTATGTTCCGGAAGGGGTGTACCTATCTAGGTTAAGGCAGATTTCACAGATGCATTTAAAAAAGTCAGGATCAATATTTTTAACAAACAAGTGTTGGAGAGTGCGTGGTAGTCGGTGATAGATTTTTATTAATTCACGGTATTTCTTTAACCACGTTGTCATTCTCGAATATACACCGTTTCAGCATTGTTTAGAAATATATTCGTTCTTAGAAGCACACTAAACATGTTGCGTTGGTGAGGGTCACAAACCAAATATCCGTAACGTTGACTTGTAACTTCTTTATAAACTACCAAAACTTTATACGCTCATTCGGGAACATTTGATTGGGCAATACCACAATTTGCGATACATCACGGCGCTACAAGAATAAGATTAGATATTGTGTGTTTAGTGATACATCACGCATATACCTTTTTCTTGAAAAACAGGTTTTGATTGATGAAGAACACGCTTATATTAAGATGGTGTAAATATCTCGCCAAACATTTTATTCATTTCTGACATGAGATCGTGAATTACAAAAACCGTGTATTCATCGCCCTTTATCGAGCTCACATCATAAATATCTTTGTGGAATAAAATAATGTCTTGGTAATCGTTGAAAACGGCTTGGTATGTCGAATAACACCATATAACTTTATATACAGGTTTCAATAACAGTTCACCTTTATCTTTAATGGTTTTAAGCATAAACACGGTTTTACCACCCAGGGCCGGATATAATTAATGCACGTAGAAGGGCTCGTGAATCTGAATTTTTCTACAGAATCCTTTTCTAACGCAGCACACTCTTAAACGCAACCATCACCAAATATAAAAAAATGAAAAAAAACATTCCTTATACAGTATTCACAGATATTATTTTCTTTTTCTTCTTCAGAACCGTGAATGATATTACCCCCGAACCTCAACAACATGTATAATATATCTACAGAAGCTAAGGCTAACAAAGACCCTAAGATCCACTCTAAGGTTAGCCCGAGAGAAAGGAAAGAGTAGGGGGTTAAGAGAAGAGAAGAAGGGGTTAAGTAAGGAGCAACACCTATCATTCGTGGGTTAACTTTCATTCAGAAAAAGAGAAAAAAGACTCACCATCATCATCCGTCGGCCACAGCCGACAAGTCAGAAAAATAGTCGGAGAGAATAGGAGAGGGGTGAAAGATGAAAAGAAGTAAAATAAGAACGCTTACAAACCATGCAAACACAGTCTTAACTCACAGTCATACCATGCAAACTACAAACATGCAAGAAAAGAGTTACAGACATGCAAAGTAAAAAAGTAGGTAAAGTTAAACAAAAAGTGGGTTAGTTTACGCTACGAGCTACATCTACGTTCGTGTTAGTCTAATTTTTTTTTTTATTGCTGGCATCACACGCTGGCATGTCACAAGCTGGCATTCATCGTCAACAAACTCATCCTCGAGCACCACCACCAGAGCTCCTGTTGCTAACTTTGTTTTTTTAAATTAAACAACGTTAACACTTTTAAAATGTCTGTCAAGACGGTCCTTAAACATATTAACGCTGGTAGAATGAACGACTGACGCGGGAAGATTATTCCATTTATCAATTACTTTAAACGTAAAGAACTTTTTAACGATATTAGTAATGAAACGTCTACCACGCAACTTAAATCCGTTATTGCGAGTACTACTATTATCGAAAGTGAACAGTTTGTCAAAATTTACGTTATCGATGTTATTAACGATTTTGAAAACTTCAATAAGCTCCCCCATTAATCTTCTAGTTGCGAGTGAATACAGGTCTAACTCTTTAATCCTATCTTCATAAGGCTTACTGCGCAATGACGGAATAAGTTTCGTGGCACGACGCTGAACCCTTTCTAACCTATCAATATCCTCACGCAAGTACGGGCACCAAAACTGAACTGCATATTCTAAATGAGGCCTGACTAGGGACTTGTAAAGGGGCAATATAATATCCTTCGATTTAAATTCGAAATTACGCGCTATGAAGCCTAACATCCTATTAGCTTTTGCGCAAGACTCCAGGCACTGGTTCCTAACCTTTAAAACCTTAGATACGCGTACGCCTAAATCTACTTCCTCGTCAACGCTCACTAACTCCTATCATCCATCGTGTACGTGTAATTATTGTTGCGAGAACCTATATGCAAAACTTTACATTTGTCTACGTTAAATTGCATCTGTCACTTATCTGTCCACTCCATAATCCTATTTACATCGTCTTGGATCCTATTACTATCGTCCTCGTTAACAACCTTACCGCCTATTTTAGTATCGTCCGCGAATTTTGACACGTTACTAGTCAATCCTACATCTATGTCGTTAATATAAATTACGAATAGCAATGGGCCTAACACTGAACCCTGTGGGACACCGCTACCTACATCTAACCACCCCGATTCACTACCATTAACTACGACCCTCTGTCTCCTAGCACGAAGCCATTCTTCTAACCAGTTAGCTACCTGACCGCGTATACCGTGCGCTTTGACCTTCGCAATTAGTCTCCTATGCGGAACTGTATCGAACGCCTTTTTAAAATCTAAATAAATAACGTCAGCTGCTCTATGCCTATCGTATTCGCGCACTATTTCGTTATAAAATTCTAACAAATTAGTTAAACAAGACCTATGGCGTCGAAACCCAAGGTGACTATTATTAATCAAATCTCTACTTTCTAAGTGATCGATGACACGATCCCTAACTACGGATTTCAAAAGTTTACCGACAATTGACGTTAAGCTAATGGGCCTATAATTGCTAGCTACTGCGCGGTCGCCTTTTTTAAAAATAGGCGTGACGTTAGCTAATTTGAAGTCTTCAGGAATAATCGCCGTTTGGAGTGACTGATTACAAATCTTCGTTAAGGGGCCTACGATAACGTCTTTCAAATCTTTCAAATGTCTGGGATAAAAAGCGTCAGGGCCTGGAGCCTTGCTAACTTTTAGCCTATCGATATAATGCGCAATCTCAGCCTCGTAAACAGTTATTTCATCCAAAATCGTCTCGCTACTAAATGGAACGATATCGTCCACGTCGGGGACATTATTTACGTCTTCTACTGTAAAAACTGTCGCCAAAAAGTTATTGAAAATACCCGCCATCGCCTAAGGGTCAGAAGCCAAAGCGCCACTAACATCCACTAGAGGGCCTATGTTATCTTTTACCGGCTTACGATTATTTACTTATTCAAAAAACTTTTTTGGATTATGTTTACTATCCGCAGCTATAAGTATCTCTAAATTACGCTTAGCATTCCTCACTGATCTTTTAACCTGACGTCTAAGCTCGATATATCTATTAAAGTTAGCTGCCGTGCCATTGCGCTTATTAAGTCTATACACTCTATTACGCTCGTTTATGAACTCGCCTATTTCCCTAGTCCACCACTTCGGCCTACCACGATTTCTAACACGCTTGGGCCTACGAGGAATAAACTCCCTTTCAATATTCCTAAAACTTTCTTTAAACGCCACCCAACGCAAATTTGTGTCATTACCCATAAATAAGTTATCCCAGTCCACTACTCTCATCCTATCCCCAAAACTATCAAAATTAGCCCTACGAAAATCAGGGACTTCTATTACGTTACTATCCTCAATGTTTTCTATCAATAACTTAAACCTAAGAATTTGATGATCACTACATCCTAAACTCTCGCCTACTTCTAAACCTTCGACTATATTCTCGCCGTTCGTCATCACCAAATCTAAAATATTATCACCGCGCGTTTGTTCGGTAACTATCTGTCGTAAAAAGTTATCGTCCATAAACTCAACCAATCTCAAACCCTCCTCATTACCAGTAAAATTCTCGTAATTAACATTAGGGCAGTTAAAGTCTCCGACAATTATACTATTCCGATTTTCAATAAAATTACCAAGAAGTGAGTAAAATCTAGCATCTGTATCGAGGGGTTGAACGGGAGGTCTATAAACAACAACAAAATTGAAACTAATACTACGCGTCGTAACTTCAACACATATCGCATTAATTGCTGCCGGAAAATCTAACTTAACCTCGATAGCCCTAAGGGAATTATGAATATACAACAAAACGCCTCCACCAAACCTATGTAACCTATCATTAGTAGAGAGTTTAAAACCCGGTATATCAAATTCCCCCAACAAGTCCCGAGTCACGGTATTTAACCAAGTTTCAATGACAGCAACTATATCATAGTTGCCGGAATAAATTATCGCCTTAAATTCATTTAATTTATTTCTAATACTACGCGCGTTACAATAAAAGACGTTTAAGTTATTTTTTCCCACCGCCCGCGTTTTAAACTATTTATCACGTCGGGCCCGCGTTCCCCGGACCAACAATGTTTAAAGAAGGCTTCGACCTATACAGCTTTCGCACGTTTTCGTCTATTAACCTACCTAGCCTAGCATTACCTATTTCATTAAAATGTACCCCCATCTTTTATAAAAAGGCTAGGATCACTGAATTCGGACCACAGCTTTACGAAGGGTACATTTTCCTCAGCACAAATCTCTTCTAATTTGTTATTCAAAAATATTGTTTTTGACGTAATTCTAAGACCCAACCCGTGCCTAGGGGTAATACCTAGAACTAAAGACCTATCTAACCTCGCCTTCAAAGAACTAATTAACCCCCTATATCTCTCCAAAAGGTCAGGCACTCTCGTATCGGGCCTATACGAGTCGTTGCCTCCTACCATCGTCACCAACATTGAGTGACGGGAGGCAACGTCAATCCTATCCACTTCGTCTCTAACTCTGTCAACCCTGGCCCTTGGGAGACAGACCCTCCTCCTCTTGGTTGGATGCCGTTCAACGAACTCTTTGTCCATGTGGCGCACTAAAGAGTCCCCAATTAAAATAGTTTCCCCCTCATTCACGTCCCATTCCAAATGGGCAAAAGGGTTCGAAACCTCGATAGGGGGGGAATTCCTATCACCTAACGTACGCGCGCTAGCTCCACCCTTAACCTCTCTAAATCCCTCGCTATCTACTACTCTCGGACTAACCTTAACCTCTTCCTCAACTCTATCTAACCTTCCCGACAAGCTATCTAAACTAGAAACTAGGTTACGCACCTCACCCTTCAAATTACTAACGTCTTCAACGTTAGTATTGCTTCGGCTTCCGTCAACCGTAGCCCTACCCCTGCCCTCATGAAGCGTTCCAAGTCTTTCCGCTACCTCACGTACACTGCGTTTTATGTCAACTAATTCCTCCATGAACTCGCAAAAGAAACAAACTGATCTATCGGTAATCGCCATAGGACCGCCGTTATAAACCCTAAATTCCGAATACCACCGGTTAACCCTACACCTAACACACGACACTTTCTGCGACGGCATCGCGGAGTTAAAAATTAGTTTAAACCGTCACAGGTATAAGTTAAATTAAGCCGGCACGCTATGAAAACTTCTAAATCGCTAAAAACCACTAATATTCGATTACTTAACTATAACAACGCGAATTTAAACGAAAGTATATAAAATTCAAAGCTATCCAAAAGCAAAATTCTCAGCAATATACAAAAGTAGATGCAATATCAGAGAGCTCAGGAAATGCGTCCGTTCAGTACAGAGTCTGGCTGACGAATGAGTACAGAGTCTGGCCGACGAATGATATATCTACAGATCTACAGAAGCTAAGGCTAACAAAGACCCTAAGATCCACTCTAAGGCTAGCCCGAGAGAAAGGAAAGAGTAGGGGGTTAAGAGAAGAGAAGAGAAGAGAATAAGGGGTTAAGTAAGGATGATGATAATGATGATAATGATGATGACGTAATTATTTAGGCAACAGACTGCGCTCCTTGCAAAAGCGTGCCAACCTCCAATCCTACATTCGTTAGTGTTCCAGAATCCAGCGTTCCTGCTCCCTCATCAACAACATTCCTCATGTCCCCCAATTGGAAAAAAAGGAGGCACGAGGACGAAAGCCACAGAACAGAAACACCCTCTACATCATGTATGCCACGTTAGCGTTTAAAATTCTTCACGAACGCGCGGAGTGTTGCATCCTCAGCAAGTTCTGAAAATGTAATGGATCCTCAATCCTCCACGTCTTATGTTACACCACCCACAGAAGCACCAGCTCCAAATAAAACCGATTTCGCTTCTCCCCATTCAATCCCCCTTCCGCTGTACCCTCCACCTCATCAACAATACCTCAGCCTGCAGACTGCGGCTTATCGATCGTGGTATCGCGCAATGTTTCCACCATACCCGCGCTGGTGAGAAACCGTTATGACGTCAGGATTAATCCGCGAGTCGTGTATAACAACGATGTTGAACACGGACTGCGCCGTATAGTTGAATGCATCGTGGAGTTTGCCCTTCGGAGCAGTGAGGGGCGCGATTCCAGAACTAAGGCAAACTCTCCAGTTCTGGTCAAATGATGGAGACAGATACGACTTTTGGATAGTAATACCCTACAGACGGCTGGGTGTAGAAGATATTGATTATATTTTGGAACTTATTGCTCAGGCCACCAAGCGTGGAACAGAGTTTAACTTGGAGCACTTCACGATCGATATAGATCATGGTTACCGTGTTGTGGGACATACGGCCACGCCTTATACACTTAACTTTAAGAGCTATCAAATATACAAAAACCACACTAATCTCCATCGAAATTGTAGCTTTGGCTTTATGGCAATAAACTTGACTCATATGTTCACCGTGTTAAATAGAGTTGCCAAAGAAATTTGGATACCTACGGTTGTGCAGCGCGCGCGGAAACTATCCACTGAATTGTATGTGTATTGTATTGTATGTATGTGTATATGTTTGTTTGTATGTTTGTATGTGTGTATAGGAAAAATAAAACAAAGCTTCTTTATAAAGGCATCTTGAAAAGAAACATCCGTCCGCTAGAGCGTCTTGAAGAAGAGTGGAATCTTCTTTGACATCTCTGAATGGCTTTCGAAGCCGTTGGCAGCCAGTCCTGCTGGCTAGTGTCTAAGCCATAATTATATATATATATATATATATATATATATATATATATATGTATATATACACTCGTATATATATATAATATATATATATATATATACTCATTCACTTTGAATATGTTTATTTATTTATTTTGCTTTGAACTGTTTTGGCTGAACACACACACACACACACACACACACACACAAAGTTTTTATTATATATATTGTATATTCTTTTCGAGTCATTTGAAGGCAAGTTTCTCCACAAGTTGATTTACATACAGTATATACATATACAAATTAATAATAATAATACAAACTTTAAGCTTAGTTTCTACCATTCTTAAATAAGGTAGCGAATTTGCATATAATTACATCAATGACATCTTCATTACTTTGTACAACACAGTGCACGCGATTTAAAAACGTTTCACCACTTAAAATATGCGGGGGGGGGACCTACAGTATATTCAATATAAAGACCTTTTAGAGCGTTTGAGACTATATTTTCCGCACTTTACAGTTGGGAGTAAAACTCTCGTTCTTTAAACCTTGCAAGAATACAGTCTTTGAAATTATATACAGTAACCCCCTTTAGTTGGTTCAATTTTATATATTGTACCGTACCCTTATTAACCACAATAACTTTAAATCAAAACTGCGCGGGGGTGCGAGAGTTTCCGCGTAGGTTAATTTATCGAGTCTTTAGCTGAACGAGATATAAGAAGTGTTTCTTTGAGAATGCCATTCAAGCTTCAGTTTTCAAATTCAGGTAGCCATTGCTTTAGATAGGCTTGTCATTTTTCTTTTCAGATTTCTTAATTATTATACTAGGGGCACTCAGTATATTTTGTCCGAACCTTTTTTCTTAGCTAAATAATGGGCCATGGGGCTGAAATGTCTTTTGCGCCGTACGTTTGAACTTTCTGCGCTTCACATAACCGGATTTTTCCAGTTTGAACCTCCCCTCCTTGTATAAAACCGCTTTTAAACGCCCTTGTATAAAACCGATGGTTATCGCAGTTTCGAAAATAGCGTCTGACAGTGATGTGCGTCGTAAACAGAGAGCTGTTATCGAGTTCTTACCCGCAGAGAATGAAACAGTTGGAAATACTCTCAAAAGTCTACGAAACGTTTACGGAGATAATGTTGATCGAAGTTCAGTTGGACACTGGTCTAAACGTATGAGATCATCGGAGAGAGGGAGAGCCAGCCTCGATGATGAGCCTCGCAGCGGTCGCCCGGCATTGACTGTGACATCTCACATTGTGCAACAGAAGTCGCGCTTACGTCGTTACAAGAACATAATACGAGCTCTCGCTCGTAAAAGACAAACTGTGGGAAAGAAAAAGTACATACATACGGGCTTGAATTTAACTGTGATATGGGTCCTGAGTAGTTGAGAAAAGTAGAGCAGGAAATGGGTGTGTGTATAATTGTATTTGATCTGGTGAACGTGGTAGGACTGTGTGTGTTTTTAAAAGTAGTGTGAGAAACCCACAATGCCTTTACTTATTTTAGATTTAACAGGTACAACATTCGTCCCCATAAGCATTATAAGAACTTTCTACGCGAGTTACGATAAAAGTCGTAAGGATGGCAGGTACCATGTTTTGTTTAAGGGATGTCTCGAGTTTACGAATGATTTAGTAAAACATTGTAAGGATTGTCTCATGATTTTCGACCAGTGTAAAAGCCCCAAATGCGAAAGCCGAGTAGTTGAAAACGAGAGAAGAGATTGTAATGTATGTAGACGCATGTTTTTCAATAATACATTTTTTTATTTCCATAAATGAATTGGGACGTGCAAGAAAATAAAAATTTGCGAGTGTGGTATGCTTCATACAATGGATAGCTGGGGAAAATTTGAGCATAAGTGCGATGAAATTCACTGAACTACATTTCATAAGAAATATAAGGCGGATTGCGTAAAATATGTTTGTCATAATATACAATTATAAGGTTTATTTTTGGGTTTGGCTTACACAAACCCATAGACAAAGGGTGTTATTCCCCACTTATTCTTAAGCCAGACCATCTGTGACGAATGCATGAACATTGAATGTGATGAATGTTGTAAATATGGCCAAAAAACAAACATTTTTAAGACGGATGTAAGAGACCCGTCCGTGAAACTCTGTGAACTCTATTGTTAAGCAGTCGGATCAGTTAAAAAAAATGACTGTGTATATTTTTGCGCATAACAGCATAACGCCGCAAAATTTGATACACAGTTTCTTTGTGAGGAGCTACTTGAGCATGAGTCCTCAGCAATATTCACAGGTGACCCTTTGAAAAGAGATGACAAACTTACACAAATGCAGATAAGGAATACTATTCAGTTTGAAGACACTCTGGCTAATTTGGTTAATTTACAGGGCGTGAATAACAAAGTAATGGCCGTGGATGTCAAAGTTTCAAAAGGGTATTTTCCTTACAGCGACACTTAAAATTACGTAGGAGCCCCCCTCCCCAAACATTACTTTAACTATGAGAGTATGAGTATTGGTGAGCTAGAAGATTTTGAGAGGTACTACAGCAGTTTTAATAATGCTAATCCTTACAATATAGCGGTCGAGTGTGTGACTGATGTGCTTGTGCTTAGAGTATGTTTCCAGTCCTTCAGAAGGATGTACATAACCCAACTCAATTGTCATCCTCTACAAGCCGCAACCACGATCACGTCATTGTGCTTCACTGTATCAAGAATAACTTTATGCCTAAACACAGACTGCCTGTCATCCCCCGCAACGTTCCGCGTAGTTATGGATATAAGGGTATTTACTGGCTCACACACCTACATCAGCAGACAGGAGTGTTCATAAAACATGTTCGCAACACGGGGGAAGTGGCAATTAAGATTAACGGTGGTATTTTTTGGGTCGATGGACTAAGTGAGGACTCTCACACTGGTGTGAAGACGCTGTACTCTTTTTAACGGATGTTGGTGGCATGGATGTCCACGCGCTGAGTGCGGGAGATCCCCCGCTGATAGTCCTTCATGGCCCCGTACCCGAGACTAACTTATAAGCTCCCAGTTCACTCACAAGGTGTTGTGGTAACATGAATATGATGCATGGTTGGATTTCGAAGACAGTATCGCGAAGAAATAAGGAACACCAAGCGTTTAATGGTAGTGGACCCTCTAAAATATGGAGATAGTTTGTTTGGTGGACGCACAAAGCCCTTGAAGCTATACTTTCCACCAACGGAGGGCGTGACCCTCCATTACTATGAATTCTGTTGTTTATACCCCTACGTTATGGAGAAGAACCCACACCCCGTAGGCGACCATGAAAAAGTGGTGGGTCCAGCAGTACCTACCATCGAGGACCTCTCAAGTAATTTGAACGGAAACTATTTTGGACTTTCCTTTGTTGATGTACTTTCCCCCACCGAATTATGGATGCCTGTCTTACCTGTTGTCATAGTTTATAAGCTCATGTTCCCTCTGTGTGTGAAGTGTGCAGAAGAGAAAAAATAGGGACTGTAATCATACATTTAATCAGAGGAAGATCAGAAGCGTTTATACAAGTCCTGAGCTGACTCTAACCATTCGTCAAGGCTACAGAATACCGAAGATTTATGAAGTGTGGAGGTTCCAGAAGCTCCGCAGCCTCTTCACCCCCTACATTATGTCGTGTATTGTTTTTTGTTAATAAAGATGATAATGACTAATAAGAATTTAATGTTTTGTTTATAAGAATTTAATAATGTTTCTTTTAATAAAGAAGATGATAATGTTTAATAAGAAATTTAATGAGGTTTTGTACGTAAAAAATATTTAATAATGTTTTTATGAAATTAGGAATATAAATTCTAGCTGGCAACACCCAAAATGTGCCCAGGCCGGAGGCTGAAATGCCCCAAATCAGTCCTCGGGTGGGCGTCTTCGTTTGGTGTTTGTTATTAATATGTTAGTGCGATTCTGAAATATTTAATTCTCTCTCTCTCTCTTCGATAAAAGTTTAACGATGGATCCGCACTTGCTTTACCCCATTTGTTCAAACTGTTTCGCCGTAAATAAAAGCCAGTAAATAGTAATAATATAGTGTGTAATTTATCCCCGGTCCCTTTGCTGTTTAAAATCTTAATGGAGGCCACGGCTACCAGTCTACCCGCGTCCATATAAAGACACAAAAAGAAAACGAGAGTAAAGAGAATAGTAAATTGATTGACTTAATTAACAATCTATGACCTTCATAAATTCTCGGAAGAACACCAGAAATTAGGATATTATTCGACTTATCTTTCAAAGATTTAATCAACTTTTGTTATTTAGCCAACGAGTCTTCTGTCCTACTAATAAAATTATACAAATCTTTCCCTCCAACGCGAGAAATTAAAAGCAGGTTTGCAATTTCTAACTTTAAATTCTTTACTTCCTTTTCTATTCCATCTGTTTTACCGCCTGATATGCATATTCTCTTTCGTTTTACTCTATTTCTTAAACAAAATTTACTATCCATATGCTTAACAATGGATGAGCCGAAAAACACAATTTCAATTTCGTTATCTATAGTTTCTAATAGACTTCTTGATTTTGATAATATAAGTGAAAACTCGACGACGCTTTTAAATTAGTACCGTTTCTAACCAAAGTAAAATTTTCATCGGTTGTTATTTCTATTTTATTGAGGTTCATCGGCAATTTTAGCTAGCTTTGCGTAAATTTTTTGTATGTTATCCTGAACTAATTTAATACGATCGTTTAATTTACCCACAGAATTCGAAGAACTATTAAGCTCAATTCCCTTTAAATTACACTGTTCAACAAAGTTTTTCTCCTTTTGATAAATGTGAGTGATTCTTATGTTCTTTTTTACGTTGATTACGAAAATGAAAACAGATTTTGGATCACCTGAAGATCAGGGTCCCCAGCCTTCTCGTTAGCCTTATAAGGCTAACTAACGAAAATATCACGACCTAACTTAACCAATCGTTAGGTCAACTGTACGCCCTTGACGATTGGTTAAGTTAGGTCGTGATATTTTCGTTAGTTAGCCTTATAAAGCTAACTAAAGAAGGCTGGGGGCCCTGATCTTCAGGTGATCCCAGATTTTTTCTATCATCCACAGTTTTTGAAGGATTTGCAATTTAAAACCCTTTGAGAGTGAGATAGCATTCCTCATTTTGCGTCATAATATGAGATTTATTGTTTGTCATTTATTTTGTATAAAATCTTTATATTATGCATATTATTATTTATAATTACATGTTTATTATAATATGCATATATTTACTTACGTATACTGCATATATACATCATAACATATATATATATATATATATATATATAAATAAAGTGTTTATTACTTTTATTCAAGCGATGCATGCCATTCCTGAAAATGCTCAACAGAGCAAAAACCTAGCTTTTCGGGACAACCAATGCCAATAATGGTGGATTTCACTATAACGACAAATTTTACTATAGAGAAACAAAGCCAAAAACACGTATAACTCACCAAGTGTAACATTACGCTATTATATCGAATAAATTTTTTTCACACACTTTGGAGTTTTATAAAAATATAACTGATGTAATGAGGGGCAATATGCAGTTACTTTTGAAACATATTGACTATGATAAACACTCCTGGCATATCTGTGATGAATCTCAAAGTGATTCCACTTCTCGGCTTACAGTTAGGATACACAAAGTTCTCTTGATTCCTCTGCGAGCGGGACAGCCGAGGTAAGGGGTCATTATACACAGAAAGAGTGGCCACTTCGACAAAATTTAGTTCCAGGACAGGAAAAAATGTTGCCCTTCAAATGCTAGTAGGTCCAGCAAAAGTTTTCTTACCACATCTCCATATCAAACTTGGTTTGATGACAAATTTTGTAAATGCCATGAATAAAGACAGACCTGGATTCTTATTACTCCAGGCAATCAAGAGCAAAAATAGCTTCAACCTGGGCAAAATTGCTTCAGAAGCTTTCTAACTGTTTCCAGCTCAGGAACCATTGCAGAATAACATATCCAAAATCCGACAAAATTGGACCCCGGGAACACCCCCAAAAATGAAATTCAAAATGGCGGACTGGCAGTTTCCTACGAAATACAATAAATTTTAATTTCGCTTTGTAGAGAGAGTTATGACGTTTTTCTTGATCAGTAAAATGTTTCAAAACACATTTTCGTTTCTAAATTAACCTATATGACACTAAAAATTGTATTAGGCGGCTAGTATTAAACTATGACGTCACGTAATGTAAATAAAATATACTGTATGGAGTGTATGTGAGAATGGACATTGCTACATCTTTATAAACTTATATTATATACAACTCTTTAATTCCTACTACCCACTATCAAATCTGCGTATTTGTGCTTGTCATTTTCTTTAAAACTGTTATTATGTACTCCTTTTAAATACTGCAACACAGTTTATTAATTTGTGTTTTCTGTTTCAGACTGACTCGGTGTACGGCTGACTCGGTGTGCGTCCGCCTTCAAGAATGCAGACCCCTGAAGAATTGTGCGTGATTTGTAAGGAGAAATTGGACAGCGGACAGGAAGTGGTTCACATCTCGCAAAAAGGAGCAGATGGTATAAATGCATCCAGCCGCAGCCGTGGAAGCGATGTTGTTGCAACAGCTGGAATAAGTGTTCACGTTGTATGTAGGAAAAGGTTTACGGATAAAAAGACCATTGAAATAAAGAAGCGACAGACCGCAGCCGAGGCAATACCAAGGAAAAGTGCTCGTTTTCATGAATACGCATTTTCCAGTGCTACTCACTGTTTGTTTTGTGATACCTTTGTGGACTTTTTTTCCAAACACAAACCAAAATCAGAGCATGTCAAAATAAGAACTACAGAGTTCTCCGAAACCATAAAAAGGTGCTGTGAAAGCCGCTGCGATGAATGGTCGTTTAATGTAAAAGGCCGTCTGGAGTATTATCTTCGTGATCTTCCTGCTGCAGATTGTGTCTACCATCACACCTGCAGCGTAAATTTTCGAAGTGGAAAAAACATTCCTCGCGCATACTCCTCCGACAATCATGATTCAAAGAAAGGGAGACCAACTAATGAAGAGCAACACCAAGCATTCCTTCAGACCTGTGCTTACCTGGAAGAGAATGATGATGAACAACTGTTGATTGGAGACCTAATTTCCAAAATGGAGGAATATCTTCGAGGAAGTCAGAGCTCTGTCTACGAACGCAGGCACACGAAGAGAAAGCTTTTAGAACGTTACGGAGACAAGATCATAATATCAGGTGAAAGTGGGAAGGCAGATGTAGTAACACTACGAGAGACAGCTAATGAAATTCTTATAGATTATCACAAAAAGTCGAAAGAATGTGATATAGATATAGAGCTACAGAAGATTTACCTAGTAGAAGCTGCTGCAAAAATAATCAGAAGTGATATCAAGTCTGTCGACTCGCCTAGAAAAGATGTGTATCCATCTCCAAATGACATCACTGCAGAAAGTGCTCTTGATTACATTCCCAACAGTCTGAAATTGCTATTATCAAAAGCATTTGCGGGACAGGATGCTTCAAGAAAAATAGGTGCAATTGGGAGAGCATTATGCAAGCAACCAGTCCTAGAGGATTACTATGTCCACTACAGATCGGTTTGTCGGTTCAGCTACACCACAACTTTAGGTCAAGGTACCTTATTGACGTTCTCCATCAGCTGGGTTACTGTTCGTCGTATGCAGAAGTAACAAGATTCGAAAGAAACGCGGCGCTGGCAAGTGGGTCTGGCTCTTTTACTGTTGATGAAAACACTGCAGTCCTTCTAGCAGCAGATAACGTCGATCATGATGTCTGCACTTTGGATGGGAAGAATACCTTTCATGGAATGGGTATGATTGCCGCAATAACTCCGAAGATCAAGATCCACCCTTCTATTCACAGGCGTAATGTTGGTGACAATGACATTAAGAAGATTGCAACCGTTGACATTAGGGAATATAGACACGCGAGAAGCATGTTGAGGGACATCTCATTCCGCGAACTTCCAGTACCCACTGCCACTATGGAAAATTTGGGAGTACCGAAATGGAAGACCCACCTAATCTTGGATAAGCCATATTGACATTAAAATAAATAATAATAATAAAAAATAACTCAGAAAGAGAACATGAACTCTTGCTGAGAAAAATTAAAAAGACACCAACGAAGAAACAAATATGGGATGAAAAGAAAAAAAGATCCCATGGCTAGAAATAGCAACACGGTTTTAAGAAGAAGGAGAAAAAGATCGGAATAAGCAGAATAACAGGGCGAGAAGCTGAATAAGCATAAGCGGATTAAGCATAAGAACAGCGACGGAAAAAGCCGGAATAAAAATGTTTTAGTGGTGTCAAGAGATAAAATTCATAACAGTTTCAAGGTAAGAAGTTCATAAATTTCCCTTCGGTTATTAAATTTAGGTTAAATAAGCTGACATTTCAGCTGTAATTGTTTAACAAAAGAGTATGGAAGTCCTGTTTATGGACAAATAGTTAGGCTGGTTCATCTTTAGCCTAGGTCTTCCATCTTCAACATAGCCTAGGTTGTGTTTAGGCTACTCTGGTTGGAGCAGGACCTATTTTTTCCATATCTCTAATGGTGGCCCGTGTGGGGAAGGGTTATTTGCTGTGAAAACCTTAACCTTGAATAAAATAAAATAAAAAAATTAAAACCAAAAAAATAATAAAATTACGCCTTATCAAACATTTTGACATCTGAACAGAATTTATTCCATGTTTGGCTTTTTCAAATACTTACTACATATAAATAATAATAAATTACGAAGCCCTAACTAAAAATAAAAATAAGAAATAATTCAAATGCTTCAAAACTTATCATTTGGTCATAAATGTGGTAAAATTCTAGAATAAGGGTAATCAGAAGCCTAGCCTATTTAACCAAAATAAAGCTTATTTATAGAGTTGAAAGGGTTTTAGGATTTTGGGGACTTAATTTTGGAAAAATAAAATAAACAAAATATGGCTGAATGTGAAGCAATTGAGGCAAAGATTAAATCATTAAAAAGGAAGAGATCAGCAAGGAAGGGAGTCATTACCAGGCTTTTAACTACCTTTAATAGCAAAGAAAATCCAAATAAAAGGGATTATGATACTATTTTGGGTGGTTTAAATAGAATTAAACAGGAAATAATAATTATAGACGAGGAAATTGTTACAGAAACTGATGCGTTAAATGTTGGTGAAGAGACATATACAGCACTTTTGTGTGAACAAGAACAGAATATTTTTGAAATAGATTCTCACATAAATGAATTATATGCTGCTTTAGATAATCTACCAAATAATTTAGAGGCTACAAATCAAAGTTTGATTGAGGCCTTCAGAAATGTATCCATTTCTAATGATGACAATAGACAACTAAAAGCCAAGTTACCAACATTACAAGTACCAATATTTGAGGGTGATCGAACAAAATTTCAGTCTTTTCTAGAAAAATTTGATAGTTTAATTGGCAACAAAGATTATATATCTGATGTTGACAAATTCAGTTATTTGCTTAATTATTTAAAGGGCCCAGCCCTAAAACTGGTTGATGCCTTACCGGCAACTGGCAGTTCATATAAAATAGCTCTCAAATTACTAGAAAGAAATTTCCTAAATAAAAAAGAAATAGTAAATGATTTAGCAATAAAATTAAAAAATATAAAACCAGCCAAGGATAACTATCAGGATCTGTACAATTTCTATTGTGAAATTGAATGCATGTTAGGTCATCTACAAAATAATGAAATAGATTTAGAGAAATCAGCATGGTTTATCCAAGCCATAATATTTGATTGTTTACCTACCCAAATCAGGGATATTTTCCAAAGAATAACGGGAAATACATACCCTACCCTTGGTGAAATAAGGAATGAATTTCCAAATGTTTTGTCAATGTACAAATCTTCAAAGATTGAAACACAAACAAAGATTGATTCACAAATAAACCAAACAAAGAAAATTCAAACAAAACCAAAACCACAACAACAACAAAAAGACAAATCAGAACAAAAAGTGATAGGTCTAACTCCTACACTACAAAATTTTAATGTTACGACAGAATTTGTACGTAAGTGTAAATTTTGTTCGGATGATGATCACACTAGCACACGATGTACTAAATATGAAGACTTAGAATCCCGGATAAACAGGTGTTCTCAGTTAAACCTTTGTACTAAATGCACAGCTGCAGGACATACTAACAAAGACTTCAAAACAAAAATAAGATTCAAATGTGTTAATCGTGGAAGTTTAAATCATGTCTCTTGTCTTTGTGATTCATTTAAAAATTCAAATAAACAAAACCTAAAGAAAAATGAAAAAACATTTAATGGACATACATCAATAAATAATGTCAATAAAAATTATAGTGTACTCCTACCTACAATAACCTTGGATTTAAAAAATAAAGAAGGTGGGACAACTCCTATAAGATGTCTAATAGATTCTTGTTCCCAACAAACATTTGTAGATCAATCATTAGTTAATCAATTAGGCCTACAAACTCATAAAAATGAACAAGAATTGTGTATAACATCATTTGTCAAAGAAAATGAACAGAAAAAAAAATATAGTACAGTCAATTTAGATCTGGATATACCCACAGAGAATAAAACAACAAACATAGAAGCATTAGTCATTGAACAAGTTGGTCAACAAAAATTTAAAATACCAAATTTAAAAAGTAATACAACAACTTAAAAAGCAATATAAAATTGCAGATAGAAATTTAAATGATGATATAATAGATAATGTTCAAATGTTAATTGGAGCTGATTATATTCACTTAATTCAGAAGGGCATAGTCAGAATAGGAGATGGGATTGCTCTAGATACTCACTGGGGTATAGCTCCACTGGGACACATAGATAATATAAAATAACAATGAAAAATAAAAATATATGACTAACAAACTTGCCCTATTATGACAAGGTCTTACACAACTCAAATAATGACATAAATACTGAAATATTAAATAAATCATTAACAACTGAAGAATTAGATAAAGGTGTACAACAGCTCTGGCTATTAGAGTCAGTGGGGGTGCAAGATGGTGATCATACAGATGAAAATCAATTAATGGCTGAAAATTTTGAAAACACCATCATGTATGAAAATGGCCATTATTCAATTGAACTACCTTGGAAGATCAATAGTCCAAAATTAAATGATAATCTAAAGGTAGCTAAAGGTCATCTCTATAATTTGATGAAAGATTAAAAAATGACAAGAGAATTAAAATGTATGATGATGTTTTCAAGGACCAGTTAGAAAAAGGCTTCATTGAAGAAGTTAAAGATCACCCCTTTAAAAAAGACAACTGCCATTATCTTACTCACACAGGAGTCTATAGAAAGGATGCACCCACAACAAAACTTAGAGTTGTGTATAACTGTAGTCTTAAAGATGGCAATAAGCATAGCTTGAATGACTGTCTCATAGAGGGGCCTAATCTTATTTCAGACCTTGTAAAAATCCTTCTAAGATTTAGATTAGATGACTATGCAGTTCAAAGTGATATAAGCAAAGCTTTTTTGAGAATTCATCTGAAAAATAACTATGACAAAGATCAACTAAGATTCTTGTGGTTTAATGATCCATATGACTTAAATAAAGGGTTTAAAACATTTAAATTTAATGTGGTTTTGTTTGGAGCAAATGCAAGTCCTAGTTTACTGGCTTTAACCATCAAACATCACTTAAATTTGTATGATGAAAATGATTTAACTGTTCAGTTCTTGAAAGATCACTTCTATGTAGATAACCTTGTAGGATCAACCAAAACAGAGTCAGAATTAAATGAAGTTTACATAAAAGCAGATAAAATAATGAAAGAAGGTAATTTTGAATTAAGAGAGTGGATCACAAATAATGAGAGACTAAATCAAAAAATAAAATCAGAAGACAAAGGATTAACAGAACCAACAAACAGGGTGAAAACATTAGGCATGATCTGGGATTTGAACTCAGATTCTAAAGTTCATGACTCACTCTGCACAAAAGGCTACACCTTAGATACAACAGCTAACACAAAAAGAAAGATCTTATCCGAAAGTTCAAAAATATTTGATCCTATGGGTTTACTCCTTCCTTCTACTATCAGATCCAGGGTTCTTTTACAAGAATTTTGGAAACAGAAAGTAGACTGGGATGATCCTATAACCAATAAACAACAAGATAGCTGGAAAAGGTTAGCTAAAGATCTCAATAAATTACAAAACATAAATATTCCCAGAGTTTGTGGACACAGAGATACACCTCAAACCTTGCATGTATTTGGTGATGCCAGTGAAAAGGTGTATGGCTGTTGCGCTTACCTTGTAGGTGAGGATGGCAGCCATTTGATCTATGCCAAGGGGAAAGTAACACCCTTAAAACAAAAGAAAACTATTCCTCAGCTTGAACTACTTGCGGGTTATCTAGCTGTAAAAATAACAGTATTTCTCCATGAAGTCTATTATGATGTAAACATCACAACTACATATATTTGGCTTGACAGTCAAATCTGCTTGGCATGGATCAACTCTGATGAGCTAAACTCAAAAAACATCTTTGTCCGTAACAGATTAAGAGACATTAAAGAAGCTAGACAAAATTTGGACATAACCTTCAGATACATTCCAACAAAACAAAATCCTGCAGACTTTCTCACAAGAGGATTATCCTGTAAATTACTAAAATCCAACAAAAATTGGTTTCATGGACCTGAATTCATTCAGGATGAAACAATGTGGCCAGCAGAACAAATTAATGTAAAACTTAACATGATAACCACAAATAAAGTTGAGCCACTATTAGATTATAACAGTTATTCTGACTTTGGCAAACTTGTAAGGGTAACATCTTACTGTCTCAGATTCATTCACAACTGTTTAAAGAAAATAAATAAACAAAGAAATAATGATAATGAAATGTATACAAGTCTAGCTACCAAATATTGGATTAACCACATACAACAAACAGAATACAAAAATGAAATAGATTTTTTAACAATTGGTAAACAAATGAACAAAGTACCCTCTGTGGTAATAAACTTGAATCTTTACATTGACAAAGATGGCTTATTAAGATGTAAGGGTAGATTAAACAAATCACAAATCACATATAACAGTAAACAACCCCTTCTTCTTCCTAGGTTCCATCACATTACAACCCTAATTATTAGAGAGAAACACAATGAACTTTATCACATGGGCGTTCCACAAACATTAAATGCCATTAGAAAGTTGTATTGGATACCCAAAGGCAGAATGACTGTAAAGACAGTTTTGAATAACTGTGTCACCTGCAAAAGGATTCATTCCAGATCTTTCAGGAAGACCAATCCTCCTGATTTGCCAACAGAGAGAGTCACCTTTAATAGGCCTTTTGAAACAGTTGGCATAGACTATACAGGAAGTTTGACTGTTGGTCTGGGAACAACAGAACAAAAAATGTACATCATACTTTACACATGTTCATCTTCTAGAGCAGTCAGCTTAGACGTAGTGAGTGATCTCTCCGCAGAATCATTTGTCTATAGCTTTAGAAGATTTTGTGCTAAGCATTCTGTACCCAAAATTGTTTGGACAGATAATGCAACCTATTTCAAGGCTGGTGAAAATCAAATAAATGACATATTACAAAATTCACATACCATAACATATCTACAAAATAACAAAATAAAATGGAAATACATCCCTGTTGCCTCACCATGGTATGGAGCAATCTGGGAAAGGAATATCCAAACAATAAAGAATTGCCTAAAGAAATCAATAGGTAAAAAACAAATTGAATTCTTTGAACTTCTCACTCTCATTAGTGAAATTGAGAATGTTGTCAATAACAGACCTCTTACTTATGTAGGGGATAATATTAATGATGTAGAGCCTCTCACCCCAAATCATTTGATTAAGGGAGAAGTCATTAACCTTCTACCTGATTACAATATCTCCTTGGATGATCCACCTTGGAGTGATAATAATCATGATTTGCAAAATAGATTATCACAAATAACAAATATAAAAACAAAATTTAAAAAGCAATGGAGTGATGAATACCTTGTTGGGTTGAGAGAAAGACATAAATATATACAAAACAAAGACTGGGTTAATAAAATTAGGGTAGGAGATGTAGTTCTAATTAGACAAAATACACCAAGACAGTGTTGGCCATTAGGTAGAGTTTTAGAACTAAAAACTGGGGAAGATGGATTAACCAGGGTTGTAAAACTTAAAACTGCTTCAGGTGAAACTATAAGAGATGTATCACTCTTATACCCCCTAGAAGTAGGACCAACTACTGTTAACAAAAATGATCAAGATGATGAATCTATAATAGATTCTGATGATGATCAAAATTTGACCCAAACTATACCAAACCTAACCTGTTCAATAAATGATGTAACTAGTCCTACTACTACAATAACCTATACCACAAATAGTAGACCACAACGTTCAACTGCTCTACGAGCTAGGCAGATGTTACAACAAAAGATAAGGGCTGGAGTATTGTAATATTTCCTATGGAAAATAAACTAAAATGCAACACCCTTTCATTTTGAAAAGGGTGAGGACTTTATAAAATGCTACACTTTTTATATTAAAAAGTGAGGAAAAACAAAAATGGAATAACAAATAAAACATAAAATATAGGTAATCTAAGATGGGTTAAAAATATTAAAGAAAAAATTGGGTTTCACATGCAATTTTTCCTTTCTGGCTGGCCCCAATGTATGGAAAATTTGGGAGTACCGAAATGGAAGACCCACCTAATCTTGGATAAGCCATATTGACATTAAAATAAATAATAATAATAAAAAATAACTCAGAAGGAGAACATGAACTCTTGCTGAGAAAAATTAAAAACACCAACGAAAAACAAATATGGGATGAAAAGAAAAAAGATCCCATGGCTAGAAATAGCAACACGGTTTTAAGAAGAAGAAGAAAAAGATCGGATAAGCAGAATAACAGGGCGAGAAGCTGAATAAGCATAAGCGATTAAGCATAAAACAGCGACGGAAAAAGCCGGAATAAAAATGTTTTAGTGGTGTCAAGAGATAAAATTCATAACAGTTTCAAGGTAAGAAGTTCATAAATTTCCCTTCGGTTATTAAATTTAGGTTAAATAAGCTGACATTTCAGCTGTAATTGTTTAACAAAAGAGTATGGAAGTCCTGTTTATGGACAAATAGTTAGGCTGGTTCATCTTTGGCCTAGGTCTTCCATCTTCAACATAGCCTAGGTTGTGTTTAGGCTACTCTGGTTGGAGCAGGACCTATTTTTTCCATAGCCACCATAAGTCGACTTAGTCTTCTCTGGCAGATATCTTCAGCAGAAAGATCAGGTCCAAGTTGGTCCGGAACAATGCAGGCAATTCACGGTGGATCAAGTGTCTCACATCCAGGTGTGGCGTCGATCACGTTCCTTCCCATCATAGATATGTCGCCAACTGACATGACCTGCATATTTTCGACATTACTATATTTGAGCAAGATAGCACGCGATCAAAAAGTCCCATGCATTATTACCTTTGATCAGCCTTTGTTCTGGAAAGCTTCCCAAATCATCAATGAAAAGAGAGACCTGCAGGACATTGTTTTAATGCTGGGATCATTTCACACTCTGATGAATCTTTTGGGAGCAGTCGGTACTCTTATGAATGGTTCAGGATTGTCTGAAGTACTTCAAGAAATATACGGACCAAATGCCGTGCAACACATGATGTCTGGAAAAGCTGTTTCAAGAGCGATACGTGGTCATATGATAGTAGATGCAGCTCTTAGTACCTTACTAGTCGCAGACGTTTTCCCTCGTAATGAAGATGGAACTCCTCATGACCTCCATAAGGAAGCTTGTGACCTGCTCGACGATGTTATGACCGCCAAACAATCAGTTGAGGATGTGGAATCTTCGAATGCATTGTCTCAGATTGCTACCACTTTGGATGCGAAGAAAACTGACCTACAATCTACTTCGCAAACAAGTCAACTCTGGTTGGAATATCAGCGAATGATCAACATTGCACGTTCCTTGATAACAGCAGACAGAACCGGCTCGTGGGATTTGCACTTGCAAGCTATGCTGGAGACCATCCCCATAATTGCAGCAGCCGGACATCACAATTACCTGAAATCGATATACCTGTACCTGCAGAAAATGTTAAGTTTGCCTTCTGAAAATCCAGCCGTTAACAAATGTTCCAGGAAGGTAAGTTTGTGGTAAGAAGAAGCGACAGATTATGGGCCGGACTCGGCACAGACCTGGTGATAGAACAAGTACTAATGCGTTCCCTGAAAAGCAGAGGCGGACTGACACGCGGAAGTGGATTTACAGACATCCAAAGGACAACGTGGCTCTTTTCTATGCCTCTGTGTTCCACTTATAACTTAGCAATGCAGGAATACACCAGAGTTTTGTTGGAAAGTAGTGAACAGCACAAGGAAATGAGGGGAAGTAGACAAATCAGGGACAGTAATGACATGAAGAAAGTACTTGAACGTCTGAAATCCTTATCCCCATTCCATTGGGTCTCTGCAACATTGTAACAGGGCTAACTGCTGATCCTGGAGTTAACGTTCATCAATTGCACTTAATCGGTACGAACATTGTCGTAAAAATGATTGGGAAACAAGCCTTTACATATTCTGCCAAAAGATCTGACAAAGTGAAAACACTAGGATCTGCTTCTGCCGTTGTGATCACTGATGCTTCAGATATAGAAGTAGATCCTGCACTACTGTTTCAGAGAATGATGACTGTTGCCACTGGCGGAGAAATGAATCTTGAAGATGTCATGTGTTACGAACTGTGTGCATATCCTCCTGCATTGTTCGAATCACGAAGTATCTTGAGGAAACCCGATAAGTCTCAGCTAGCTCATGCAATAATCAAATACACTGACACTTTAGCTTGGAAGAAGTTCAAGAAATTCAGTGCACAGACCAGTACGTATTGGATGGTGGATCTCTACTACATCGTGTTTCCTGGCGTCAAGATGAAACATATGACAGCATCGCCAACTCATATGCCGATTTCACTCTGAAAACATATGGAAAAGCAATCATTGTTTTTGATGGCTACAGCAGCTCTCCTACGATCAAGGACATGACCCACAGAAGACGCAGCACCAAGACAAGCAGAAATGTGAATCTCAGTCCAAGCATGAAGTTTGTTGGCCAGAAGGAACACTTCTTGGCTAATGAAAACAACAAGCAAGCATTTATTTCCCTCGTAGGTGAGATGTTGAAGAAGCACGGGTACTGTTCACAACGCAGATGGGGATGCTGATGTGGACACCGTTCGTGCAGCAGTTTCCTCATCAGAAAATGCAACTACAACAGTAATAGGGGAAGACACCGACTTGCTGATTCTCCTTCTGTACCATGCCAAGGACAGTGGTTTCAAGTTGTACTATCGCAGCGATATAAGACGGGGACCATCTCCTAATCCTGTGTATGATATTCTCAGCATTCAATCATTGTTAGGCAATGACATCTGCAAGTATCTCCTGTTTGTGCATGCTTTCACGGGCTGCGATAGCACATCCAGAATTTTTTCGATCGGTAAAGCCAAAGCATTCGACACACTGATGAAGGTGGCTGAACTCCGTTCAGTTGCAAATACATTCTGTTCTGATTGTTGCCAACACTCTGACATTGAAGCCGCTGGAAGAAAGGCAATGCTTCTGTTGTATGGCTGCAAAACACTTGAATCCACTAACGCACTACGTCATCGAATGTTAGTTGAAAAGGTAGCTACAGCTAAATCTTTTGTTACACCCGAACGTTTGCCACCTACCGATGCGTCCACAAAGTACCACAGCTTTCGCACATACTTTCAAATACTAATCTGGAAAGTCTACAGAAGAGAAGATCGATGCAGAACAGTGGGGTTGGTGTGTAAAGAATAATTCCTACTACCCTACAGCCTGCGACAAGCCACCAGCTCCAAATTATCTACTCAACATGATCTGCTGCTCCTGCAAGACGAAATGTGCTACTTCAAGATGTTGATGCAAGCGTAATGGAATGCCCTGTTCAGCCGCTTGTGGCGAGTGCCAAATCAGTGGTTGCGATAACAACCAAGTACCGGTAATCTATCCGATGATAGTGATGAAGAGGATTAATTTCTGTATGTTTGTGACCAGGTATCACTTCTTCTGAAATGAACATAACTTGAAACTGGGAAAAAAATAATTGTTGTATTATTGATTATAAAAATCTGTAAAAAGCTATATAACATTATATTTGCGTAATAACTGGTTGTGTTGTATATTGTTGAATTATTTAAAACATTACAACTGAAAGAAAAAGCATCAAATGTATCTATAAATAAAAGCGTAAATTATATTTTTTTTTTTTTTCGTAGGAAACATCCAGTCCGCCATTTTGAATTTCATTTTTGGGGGTGTTCCCGGGGTCCAATTTTGTCGGATTTTGGATATGTTATTCGGCAATGGTTCCTGAGCTGGAAACAGTTTAGAAAGCTTCTGAAGCAATTTTGCCCAGGTCTAACTACAAATTGCCTGGACTATATATCTAAAACAGAAGTTTCCTAGAATCAGCGAAGCGAAAATCAAAGAAGGCATTTTTGTGGGTTCACAGATCAGAGAAGTGATGAAGGACACTGCATTTGATGAGTCTTTGAATGAGGTTGAAAGAACAGCATGGAAAGCTTTTAAAGAAGTGACTACGAATTTACTTGGCAGCGTCAAATCAGAAAATTATGCTTCCCTGATGGAGCAGATGCTTAGTGCTTACCAGGCCATGGGGTGTAACATGTCTTTGAAAACGCATTTCCTGCACTCCCACCTGGACTTCTTCCCATCAAACTTGGGCGCTGTCAGTGATGAGCATGGTGAAAGATTTCATCAGGATATGTCAACCATGGTAAAGCGGTACCAAGGAAGATGTAGCCCAAGTATGTTGGCGAACTACTGTTGGACACTTATAGGAGAAGCCCCTAGTACTAGTTATAAGCGAAAATTAGCTGCAAAAACATTTTAGGTAAGGTACTCTTCTTTTTTGTACGATTAAATATACCAAAAAAGTAAGAAAATCTGTACATTTTCATTTGCATTTCCTTCGAAACTGGTGAGTTTTAGAAAAATTCTGTTTTCAAATTTGTAATCAGTGTAAAAATGTACATAAGAATCACAAATTCATTCGAAGGAGAAAACAAAAGTTCTATTTTGTTGTTCAGTGTTATTATTAATGGATATACGGTGGACAAAATACCTTTCAATATATTTGAAAATCTCCCAACTCTAAGTAGGTTAAATTTTTTCCCAAATAATTTTTATTATGAAATCTACCCAAAGTTAAATGAACAAGTATGCATTGTCTGTATCCATATTTACAATTCTATTTTGCAAAATACCTGAAAAAAAATTTATATGTGGTTTTCGTGCATGAAGTTTTATTTTGTTGCTGTTGTTTTTGTTTTGTTTTGGTAGTATTGCTTCCTTTTCTAAATCCGTGTTTATGAGAGTTTATTCGTTTTCTTCATCACCCTCTTATCTTCTATTCTGCTTCATGTTTAGCGCTTCATTTACTCTTATTTATTTGCTATTTCTTCATCACCTTCCCTCATATTCTTCCTCGTATCATATCATGGAAATTAATATATTTTTCTTAGTGTACTCGTTCCACAAGAATCTAATTCGTTTGTCTTGCATTTCAGGTGTCGTTCAATGTCATCGACTTAAAATCCAAAATACAAAAATTACATCTCATGGCCTGGTTTCGTCTGTTGCACATGTACATATTTTGCGTTATTTTTGAAAGAGATTATTTGGAATTATGTTAAATAATTCATAATCCATTTGGAAATATAATTAAACGTAGTTTGGGAGAGGGGTCAAAAGATAAAAAGGATTCAGTGACATTGTGAAGAGTGAACAGGAAGAACAAGAAACAGTCGCAGGTGTGTGAATTTAATTTTAATTAGAAATAAATAAATTAATTTATTCTTCCATTGCTTTGAAAAGTTAAATTCAGTTAATTAAATTAGCAAATATATATATATATTATATATATATATATATATATATATATATATATATATATATATATATATATACACTTTATCCGCACTTTTTATTTTCACAATTTTATTTTCAAATCCGATAGATTATAAACACGTCACTTCTGAACATAGTCTCCCTGTTTCTCAATACACTTAGTCCAGCGATCTACAAACTTGTTTTTGGCTGTGTGCAGAGCCAGAAATGCACCGCCTCCTTCAGGTCAACATCGCCGTGGAATCGCTCCTCTCAAAGCGTCTTTTAGTCTGGACTGTAGGCTGGATGGTCGAGAACTTCAAATTTAACTTCTTGAAGGCATTTTCTAGTCTGTGCAGCGGTATGAGGGCGCGTATTGTCGTGTAACAGAATAACACCTTCCGACAATCTCCCTCTCCGTTTTGTGCGAATTGCTTGCTTTAACTCATTTCGAAGCATGTCAGAATACGATGCACTTGTTACTGTACCTTAAATTTACCTTAAAGCGCTTCTGCCTCAAGGGTGCGCTGCTCCCACGAAGTCCACTCAGCGCCTCCTGAGGCGGGGCCACGACGGGGTCGCCACGCTCTAGATAATGTTCCACGCTCTAGATAATGTTCAAGGATAGGCCCTCGTGTATCCCAAAACAGTGTTAGCATAACTTTACCTGCTGAAGGCTGCGCTTTGAACTTCCTTGCAACGGGAGATGTTGGAATTGTTGGATGCTTCCATTGCATGCTCTGTTGTTTGCTTTCTGGTTCATAGTGGTGGATCCGGGTTTCATCTCCAGTGATAATGCACTCTAAAAAGTTTTCACCTTCATTATGATACCGCGCCAAAAGACGAAAGCAGACGTCCATACGATTACGCTTGTGCTCTTCTGTCAACTGTTTGGGCACCCATCTTGCACAAACCTTGTGAAAGCCAAAAATGTCATGAATTATCGAATAGGCTGACCCTTGACTGATGACTAATGAAAATGCAATTTCTTTTATTGTTAATCTTTTGTCATCGAAAATCATAGCTCTGGCTTCTTCCTGCTTGTCACCACTGGTTGATGTTGACGGTCGTCCTGAGCGCTGAGCATCTGTCACACATGTCCGACCTTCCTCGAACATTTGAATCCACTCGTACACACTTCACCGTGGTAACGCATTATTCCCGTACTGAGCACATAAACGCGTGTGAATTTCAGTTCCTTTCACACCTTCTGCCAACAAAAAACGAACCACGGATCTCTGTTCTTCCCGAGTACAAATTGAAAGCGGCGCAGCCATGCTCACTACTCGTACGATATGTGACAGCTACGAGTAGCCTAAATAAGCCTATACTGTTGCTAGCCTAAATTAAGCCTATAGACCCTCAGTTTGGCTCGTTATTACGAGTATATATTATATATACAGGGTGTCCCCCCAAAAAATATATACTCTTTATAGCATCATATATTTTATAATTTAAAAAAAAAAACCAATATATTGTTATAGCAATTGCCAATGAAAGGTAAATTAGTAATCTAAGTGATCAAAATGTTATAGCGAGTTGTTTGCATATAAAATTTAATTAATTACGCCAAGTGCTCAAAATGTTCTCCGGCGGCATGAATGCACTTTTGAATGCGTCGACTAAGCCTGGCCTTGTTTTATCAAAGGCCTTGTAATGGCGAAGCCTATGGACCGAACGTAGTCTAGTCACTCACTAGCTTGCTTCGGACTTAGCCTACGCACTCATTCCACGATACAAACTCTACAGCATTCAACTTTATTCAGTTCAGCAAAAGAACCCATGTTGCGTAAACGTTTGACACTGGAGCAACGAGAAAGTGTTCTGAAATGGTATTGGAAATTTGAGAATATGTCCGAAGTCCAGCGGCAATGGATCCGGGAATTTGGTACAAAGCTACCGACAAGTCTCGCCATTACAAGCATCCGTGACAAGTTTGAGGCAGAGGGATCTGCTCAAGATATGCACAAGCGAAGATCTGGACGACGCAAATCAAGTGCGAATGATGAAAACTCCGTTTTAGTGTTGCAAAAATTTAATCGATCACCACAGAAATCAGTTAGGCAATGCGCCCGTGAGACCGGAATCAGCAAATCAGGTGTTCACCGGATTTTAAAGTCGGCAAAAAGGGAAAGCTACATTCCAAGTCTGTTACACGCCATGACTGAAGATGACCCTGATCGCAGACTCGAATTTTTTGAATGGTTTCAGCCAATGGAAGCCGAAGACGTACAGTTTGCCAACAAAATAAATCGTGTGGTCTGATGAAGCTACCTTCAAGCTGAATGGCACAGTAAATCGACACAACTGCAGGTACTGGTCACTTGATAATCCACACGTTTATCTGGATAAACATGTTAATTTACCAGGATTAACAACATGGTGTGGTTTATCATCCAGGTGTTTGGTTGGACCATTTTTCTTTAATGGGACAGTTACCGGTGCCGCATATCTCGACATGCTGCGGACAGAAATTATACCTGCAGTTCGGAAGTTGTTTGGAAACGACGACTTTTACTTTCAACAAGATGGAGCCCCCCCCTCATTATCATTGTGATGTCAGAAGGTACCTCGATGAAACGTTGCCTAACCGTTGGATAGGACGAAGAGGAAGCGTTGAGTATCTTCCACGTTCACCGGACTTGACTCCACTTGATTTTTACTTGTGGGGCTACCTGAAGGATGCAGTTTATGGTACAAGACCTGCAACACTCGAACACCTTAAGGATGCAATTAGAGAAAAGTGCGGGACCATCACAGCATCCACATTAGTCCATGTCTGCGAATCATTTAGTCGACACATTCAAAAGTGCATTCATGCCGCCGGAGAACATTTTGAGCACTTGGCGTAGTTAATTAAATTTTATATGCAAACAACTCGCTATAACATTTTGATCACTTAGATTGCTAATTTACCTTTCATTGGCAATTGCTATAACAATATATTGTTTGGCTTTTTTTAAATTATAAAATATATGATGCTATAAAGAGTATATAGTTTTTTGGGGACACCCTATATATATATATATACAGTATATATATATATATATATACACACACACACACACACACACACACACACACATATATATATATATATATATATATATATATACATTTTAACTGCAAACAACATAGTATAATTAATGTAAAGAACGACGCTTGTGTAGAAGAGCGTTCCGCACAAGATGAGGAGGGAGAACAAAAGTAATTCTCCTACATACGAGCAGAAACCAATGCCCTGAGGGGGCACCGTCGCATTCCGTACATATATACATTTTAACTGCAAACAACACACAGTATAATTAATGTAAAGAACGACGCTCGTGTAGAAAAGCGTTCCGCACAAAATGAGGAGGGAGAACGAACGTAATTCTCCTACATACGAGCAGAAACCAATGCCCTGGGGGGGCACCTTCGCATGAGGTACATATATACATTTTAACTGCAAACAACACACAGTATAATTAATGTAAAGAACGACGCTTGTGTAGAAGAGCGTTCAGCAGAAGATGAAGAGGGAGAACGAACGTAATTCTCCTACATACGAGCAGAAAACAATATCCTGAGGGGGCACCTTCGCATGCCGTACATATATACACAAGCATCGTTCTTTACATTAATTATACTGTGTGTTGTTTGCAGTTAAAATGTATATATGTACGGCATGCGACGGTGCCCCCTCAGGGCATTGGTTTCTGCTCGTATGTAGGAGAATTACGTTCGTTCTCCCTCCTCATCTTGTGCGGAACGCTATTCTACATAAGCGTCGTTCTTTACATTACTTATACTGTGTGTTGTTTGCAGTTAAAATGTATATATGTACAGCATGCGACGGTGCCCCCTTAGGGCATTGATTTCTGCTCGTATGTAGGAGAATTACGTTCGTTCTCCCTCCTCATCTTGTGCGGAACTCTTCTACACAAGCGTCGTTCTTTACATTAATTATACTGAGTGTTGTTTGCAGTTAAAATGTATATATGTACGGCATGCGAAGGTGCCACCTCAGGACATTGGTTTCTGCTCGTATGTAGGAGAATTACATTCGTTCTCCCTCCTTATCTTGTGCGGAACGCTCTTCTACACAAGCGTCGTTCGTTACATATATATATATACACACACACACACACATATATATATATATATATAAGGGGTTCCGAAAAACCTTAGTCCCACCCATTTGCAGCTTACATGTTTACTTATATCGAAATAGTTTTTAGTGATTATAAAAATATATAAAATTCTTTATTTATTGCAAGTATTAAAATTACTCTAGCTGATAAAGTGATAATACCGTATGTCCCACAAAAAAGTACACCCAACTTTAAATTGTACTAACTCCTCCAAAAATTGAGATATTTTGGATCTGTTTGTTTGATTTAATATAGCAAATTATTCTTTGTTAACGTTCAAATTTATTCATGTTTAAACGATTTAGTGTTTAAGCATCTGCTTTTAACTGAAGGGTACAGCAAAATGGGTTGCGCGGAATGATCATTTCTCCCAGCCAGATAGCTCCTCTTGCTTTAACCAATGTGCTACTTTTTACGTCGAAGGATATTGCAAATATTTTTTAAAAATAATTCGAACTTTTGTATCTAAGATACGAGTCATACATATAAATAAAGAATCTGAATTACTAAATTTATAAAAAACTTTGAAACCCTAATCATGCAGTTTACACGAAGGCAGCGCGTTCTCATGGTCACAACTTATCTGCAAACTAAAAGCTTTAAACAAGTTCAGAATACCTTCGAACTGCAATTTCCCAATAGAGCTTCTCCAACTAAACATACAATTTTGAAGAATGTTCGGAAATACAAAGAAGGAACGGTCCTAAATTTGAACAAAGGACGTTCAAGCCATCCGAAGACGGCAAGAACAGACGAGAACATTCAGCATGTTCGGCATTTATTAGAGAGACATTCAGAAGTGTCCACCAGGCGAAATGGTACAGAACTCTCACGCATGTCATTTCATCGAATAGTTCGTGAGGATTTGAATTTGTACCCATACAGAATGGAAATTCGACATCAACTCATTGAAGGAGATCTACCTCGCCGCCTAAGATTAGCCCAGTGGTTTTTTGAAAAACCAGAAAGATTCACGGAACAATTAGTGGTTGGAGATGAGGCGGCCTTTTTTATGAATGGTCTAGTGAACAGACAAATCTGCCGTCAGTATGCACCAAAAAATCATCCACCTGACAATCATATCTACGAAAAGAATAACTCCAGACAAAAACTGTCTCTCTGGGTAGGACTGTGCGGTAATGGAGCGGTAATCGGCCCGGTCTTTTACGATGGTAATCTAAATGGTGAAGCTTACCTAGAAATGATAGACCGAGAAATCCTTCCACAAATACGTATTACGTATGGAAACCGATTTAATCGTATTTGGTGGGTGCAAGACGGAGCTCCTGCTCACAGGAGAGTTATTGTGAAGGAACGCTTGCAGGAAGTTTTCCACCAAAGAGTAATTGCTACAGGCCATGACATTGAATGGCCTCCCAGAAGCCCTGACTTGACCCCGTGTGATTACTTTTTATGGGGTCATTTGAAAAATAGAGTATTTGCATCACAACTTATCAATTTAGATGATTTGAGGACTCGCATCACAGCTGAAATCAAATTGTTAAAAGACAATCCAGATCTTATCAAAAGAGTGATGGGGAAGATGAGAGCTCGACTCCAGATTTGTATCGATAGGAATGGCGGTCATGTTGAAAGAAAACGAAACTAAGCATAACTTTTGCAATAAGAAATAAAGAAAAATCTGCTTTGTATCTTATTAAAATTACGTTAAAGTATCTATTATTATGTATTTGTCTTTTCATTACATCGATAACACACATTATTTTTTCATTGACCAATTTTGCGCAATCCATTTTGTTGTACCCTTCAGTTAAAAGCAGATGCTTAAACACTAAATCGTCCTTTGTTCAAATTGAGGACCGTTCTTTCTTTGTATTTCCGAACATTCTTCAAAATTGTATGTTTATAAAAAAAATATAAAAAAGTTATTTATAAATTTAGTAATTCAGATTCTTCATTTATATGTATGACTCGTATCTTAGATACAAAAGTTCGAATTATTTAAAAAAAATATTTGCACTATCCTTCGACGTAAAAAGTAGCACATTGGTTAAAGCAAGAGGAGCTATCTGGCTGGGAGAAATGATCATTCCGCGCAACCCATTTTGCTGTACCCTTCAGTTAAAAGCAGATGCTTAAACACTAAATCGTTTAAACATGAATAAATTTGAACGTTAACAAAGAATAATTTGCTATATTAAATCAAACAAACAGATCCAAAATATCTCAATTTTTGGAGGAGTTAGTACAATCTAAAGTTGAGTGTACTTTATGTGGGACATACGGTATAATGGCTTCTCACTTAATTGGTGATTCGGAGAGGCAACGTGTGATAGATCTCATACGAGCAATAACATTTCGGGAAGCTCGTGATGCTGGAGCCACCTTTATAACACGTCCATGGGTTGCCTAAAAGTTGCGAAGAAGTGAGGACTTCGTCAAAAGAAATTGGAATAAATCTTTGGATGAATGTGAAATGGATACAACCAAATCTGGGCGCCCAAATTTGCCACTCTCTCAGGAAACAAAGGACATCATTGAAAGCGGTACGCGTAAGCGGAAAAACAGCTGTGCTAAACTTTCTAGAGAGATCGAAGTGTTGAGAGGAAAGATCGTTAGTGGTGAGATCATTCGACTGTACCGTCATAGGCAGTTTAAACTTTAAAGCCTTGGCATGAACTTCCAAAGCCAAGAAAAAACTCAACTTAACATCGATGACAGAATGTGGTTTGCCCATTATCTTGAAGATTGGGATGTGGATGATTTCATGCATTTAGCTGTCTCCGATGAATTTTTGTTTACGTAAACATCGGCCTAACTACCAAAATGATCGAGTGTGGGCCACACCACCAGATGAAATCGATAACAATGAACATTATCGCGAATTATTAAAAAGTCCAGACTGTGTTGGTGTGTTTGTTTTGTTCACTGCAAAGAAGTCATGTGAGTGCTGAAGCCAAATGGTCAGAGTTGGGATGGACAGTATTTTCGTGATATTATTCTATCCCAGCATGTCATTCCTTTTCTAAGAAACCCAAACAATGTTATGGATGTCGATCAGGTCACACTTCTGCACGATAAGGCCCCCTGCTTAAGGCATTAGCCACTCAACAGTTGTTGCTGAACCATGAGATCGATTTCTTTGGAAATGAAGAATGGCCAGGAAATTCTCCTGACCTGAACGTCTGTGAAACACATTGGATCAGTTTATAAAGGACAAGGTTGAATGTCTCTTGTTTCAAGAACCTGCAGCAAATCGATTTTCGAAGGATACAATGACGCAACACATTGAAACTGTTTTAGCAAATTTGCGTAACATCAAGATCTATTCACGTCACTTTTGGCAAGCTACCAAAGCGAATTCAGACTGTCTTGGAAGCCAATGGCGGGAACACAAGTTTTAATGTTTCTCATTAAATGCAGGATTAAATTCTCTTTTGTAAGGTATGTTTGTTTTACTGTACTTCTAATGGTTTAGGCCATGGGCGGGGGGGCTAAGGTTTATTGGAGCGTCATATATATATATATATATATATATATATATGGGATTGAACTCAGAATATATATATATGTATATATAATATATATATATATATATATATAATATATATATATTATATATATATATATATACTGTATATATATGGATTGAACTCAGAATATATATATATATATAATTATATATATATATATATATATATATATATATAGAGAGAGAGAGAGAGAGAGAGAGAGAGAGAGAGAGAGAGAGAGAAACATGGAATTTTATGAGACAAAATTACTCAGTAATATTGTTAACGTTGATCTAAAATGGCGATATTATCATATATGGACGGCATTTTGTGTGTATGTCCCACTCATTTAAATTTTCATGAATTCCTAAAAAGTATCAACAGCTTAGTTTGTTCTCTTAAAATCACTTTAGAAATTGAAAAAGGATAATTCCATTCCATTTCTTGATGTTATTATTCATGGAACTATTAATGGCTTTAAATTTCAAAAGCCTACCAATAATAATTCTTATGCGCATTTCTTTCCCAACCACCATAATTCCATTAGACGATATACAGGGTGTCCGCAAAGTCCTATCCCGGTTTTAAAATTTTATTACAACAAAACCAAAAGAGATAGAATAATGCAGTTTTTTGCGTTTTGTTGTTTAACTAATGAAGTTTTATCTTGATTTACAGGTTGTAATCTGAGTGTCAAGTTGCTATTGATAAAGGCTTGAACGAAAATGGCGACTACACAGGAGAAAGTTCAATGTGTAATCTGGTTTGTAAAGCTTGGACTCTCTGCACTTTATACAATCTCTGCAATCTCTTGTGTAAACTTTGTGTACCGTTGATCTTGGTAGTTGCAGTTCACTTGAGGTACGATGAATAGACTTTCTAGGGCTACGTTGAAACGTCTCTTGGACGAGTCTTGGTGAGTCAATCACACTTCCTGTCTCCCGATACTTGCAAAACCACCTCCTAATGGTGGGTTTGGAGGAAGGGTCCTCGCCATATTGACGGCGGTAATTCCGTTGAACAGTTGTCACTGATTTCGACTCCGTAAACCAGATTACATATTGAACTTTCTCCTGTGTAGTCGCCGTTTTCGTTCAAGCTCCTATCAATAGCAACTTGACACTCAGTTTACAACCTGTAAATCAGGTAAAAACTTCATTAGTTAAGCAAAAAAATGCAAAAAAATGCATTATTCTATCTCTTTTGGTTTTGTTGTAATAAAGTTTTAAACCCGGAACAGCACTTTGTGGACACCCTGTATATTCACTTTTATGTTCTAAAGAGCCTTCAAAATAGTATGACCAGAATTTTTTATAGTGAATTTAACAAATTGTTTTACATTTCAACCAAGTTATATTAGCCTAATTATTTCTTGAAGAACTGTCAAAATAAAGTAAGAATTCTTTCTATAACACTAACAAAGAGACGAAAGAATTTAAAAAAATATTGTGTTCGCCGTATCATACAAATTTTCATTCACCTCACTCGAAGTTAGAGAAGTAGCATGGGCGCAAAATGGACGCGTGCAAGAATGTTGCAATGCAATTGCAAATGTTGATCAATGTTGCAAGTTGTTATGCACCAAAGGGGGTATACAATGAAGGGGGAGGGGGTTATGCAACAAAGGGGGAGGGGAATGTTGCAAGAGTAAGAAGGGGTTATGCAACTTGGAGGCTGAGTTATCTCCCAAGAAAAAGACAGGAGAAGGAGAGAGAGGAAGAGAGGTGTTCGCCTGGCAGGAGCCAAGTGCATATTAAGACTTCATCTGAGCGCCCGCTCTCTTATAAGGTGTAAATCCGCCAGTTGGCCTAATCCGCCAGTTGGCTTAGAAGGCGTAAATGGCTTGTTCAGGTGTACAGGTTGAGTTGCCAGATAGCGCTATTTATTTAATTAATGCATATATTCTTTACAGTTGGTTTAGAAATCCGTCAGTCGGTTTAGAAGGCGTAACCAGCCATTTGGTATAATTAATTAATAATATCATTTACAACCAAAAGAATTAAATAAAACACCATTACATCATTATGTTTATTTAGACGAATTATTAGAATCAGAAATATATAGAAAATAAATATACAATCAAACGATGGAATATATATGATAAAAAAATAAAATAAAAAATAATAATAGTATAAGAAATATGAACGAGGAATATGTATATAAACAAAAAATAAAAAAAATAATATAACCATCAATATAACAGTACAGGAGAAATATATATACACAATAATATTAAATAATTAAATATATTGAAAATAAATACATACACTTTATATTCTACTGCACTTAACTAAAATAAAATAAAAAATAAGAAATACAAAACGATGGAGTATAAACATCAATATAGCAGTACAGTAGAAATATGTGTGTGTGTAATATCTATAATATATATATATATATATATATATAATATATATAATATATTATGTATATATATATAACACAATTAGTTAAATAATAAATATGTTGAAAATAAATTTACATCAAAATACATTTACTTTGATCTACTGCGCAAAACACTAAACTCGCAATCGAGTCTACAGATCTACAGAAACTAAGGCTAACAAAGACCCTAAGATCCACTCTAAGGTTAGCCCGAGAGAAAGGAAAGAGTAGGGGATTAAGAGAAGAGATTAAGGGGTTAAGTAAGTAGCAACACCTATCACTCGTGGGTTAACATTCATTCAGAAAAAGAGAAAAAAGCCTCACCATCATCATCCGCCGGCCACTGCCGCCAACTCGGAAAAATAGTCGAAGAGAATAGGAAAGGGGTGAAAGATGAAAAGAAGTAAAATAAGAACGCTTACAAACCATGCAGACACAGTCTTAACTCACTGTCATACCATGCAAACTACAGACATGCAAGTAAAGAGAGTTACAGACATGCAAGTAAGGAGAGGATAAGAAAAAGAAAAAAGTAGGTAAAGTTAAACAAAAAGTGGGTTAGTTTACGCTACGAGCTAAATCTACGTTCATGCTAGTCTAATTTTTTTTTTTATTAATTTTTTGCTGGCATATCACACGCTGACGTGTCACAAGCTGGAATTATCGTCAACCGACTCATCTTCGACCACCACCACCAGAGCCCCTGTTGCAAATTGTTTTTTTTAAATTTTAAACAACGTTAATACTTTTAAAATGCCTATCTAGACGGTTCTTAAACATATTAACACTGGTAGAGTTCACGACTGGCGCGGGAAGATTATTCCATTTATGAATTACTTTAAACGTAAAGAAGTTTTTAGCGATATTAGTAATGAAACGTCTGCCACGCAACTTAAATCCGTTATTACGAGTATTGCTATTATCGAAGGTGAACAGTTTGTCAAAATTTACGTTATCGATGTTATTAACGATTTTGAAAACTTCAGTAAGCTCCCCCCTTAATCTCCTAGTTTCGAGTGAATGCAAGTCTAACACTTTAATCCTATCTTCGTAAGGCGTGTTGCGCACTGACGGAATTAGTTTCGTGGCACGACGCTGAACCCTTTCTAACCTATAAATATCCTCACGCAAGTACGGGCACCAAAACTGAACTGCATATTCTAAATGAGGCCTGACTAGGGACTTGTAAAGGGGCAATATAATATACTTCGATTTAAATTCGAAATTACGCGCTATGAAGCCTAACATCCTATTAGCTTTTGCGCAAGACTCCAGGTGCTGGTTCCTAATCTTTAAATCCTTAGATACGCGTACGCCTAAATCTACTTCCTCGTCAACGCTCGCTAACTCTCTATCATCCATCGTGTACGTGTAATTATTGTTACGAGAACCTACAGTACATGCAAAACTTTACATTTGTCTACGTTAAATTGCATCTGCCACTTATCCATCCACTCCATAATCCTATTACATCGTCTTGGAGCCTATTTCTATCGTCCTCGTTAACAACCTTACCGCCTATTTTAGTATCGTCCGCGAATTTTTGACACGTTACTAGTGAATCCTACATCTATGTCGTTAATGTAAATTACGAATAGCAATGGGCCTAACACTGAACCCTGTGGGACACCATTACCTACATCCAACCACCCCGATTCACTACCATTAACTACCACCCTCTGCCTCCTAGCAAGAAGCCATTCTTCTAACCAGTTAGCTACCTGACCGTGTATACCGTGCGCTTTGACCTCCGCAATTAATCTCCTATGCGGAACTGTATCGAACGCCTTTTTAAAATATAAAAAATAACGTCAGCCTCTCTATGCCTATCGTATTCGCGCACTATTTCGTTATAAAATTCTAACAAATTAGTTAACAAGACCTATGGCGTCGAAACCCATGCTGACTACTATTAATCAAATCTCTACTTTCTAAGTGATCGATGATACGATCCCTAACTACGGATTCCAAAAGTTTACCGACAATTGACGTTAAGCTAATGGGCCTATAATTGCTAGCTACTGCGCGGTCGCCTTTTTTAAAAATAGGCGTGACGTTAGCCAATTTGAAGTCTTCAGGAATAATCCCCGTTTCGAGTGACTGATTAAAAATCTTCGTTAAGGGGCCTACGATAACGTCTTTCAAATCTTTCAAATGTCTGGGATAAAAAGCGTCAGGGCCTGGAGCCTTGCTAACTTTTAGCCTATCGATATAATGCTCAATCTCACCCTCGTAAACCGTTATTTCATCCAAAATAGTCTCGCTACTAAATGCAACGATATCGTCCACGTCGGGGACATTATTTACGTCTTCTACGGTAAAAACTGTCGCAAAAAAGTTATTGAAAATACCCGCCATCGCCTCAGTGTCAGAAGCCAAAGTGCCATTAACATCCCCTAGAGGGCCTATGTTATCTTTTATCGGCTTACGATTATTAATTATTTTTTATCGGCTTACGATTATTAGTTCCAATCGAGTGTTTATTTTTACCGACCCTTCAATTGTGAACTCTTCTTCACACTGCATAGCGGCAGTTGAAATAATCTTCCAAGTCGTTATTGCTCATTATATAAAGAAATAGTTCTTCAGAGTGAACGGTGTAGGTGAGCTCAGCCCTGTACCGCTCAAGTGCTTTGTACCAAAGTTCATAACATTTCGAAGAGTCTAAACATTTTAAATAAGTATCCAGCTTTAGACCATTCTCGACTTGTTCAGTCCTACACTCTGTAAACCCATCGAGCAGAGCGGTGTATGTGTATTTAAGAACCATATCAAAATAAAGCATATCCGTAATACGCGCGTCTAATATAGGCTTCAGCTTGCAGAATCCGACGATTTCAAACATTCTGTCGCGGATGAAACGGTTTCGCGTAGGGACAAGAACGTCATTATCAGATGCATTCTTCCACATCAGTCGTATATCAATGCATGGCTGATCGTTATTTATACACAACGTACAACGGCACATGAGGGGGCGTCACTAATCTGCTCTCTTCTTGTACCTACACCTCCAGGAAGTTTATAACGATCCTTACTCAACTTCTCAACTACCACGAAGATTTTATTCATCTCCTCAACACTTAAATAAACAACATTCCGTTTGTTTGTTTGTCTACAAGTCGTTCCCAGTAGAGAGTTAATGGCACCGCTTTTACGCCTGAACACGCGCAACGACTTCGTCACGGACACATCGTACACGGCGTTCAGAATGCTGCTCAATGGAAGTTCCATCGTATTCGAGGAGAGCACGTCCAGTCGGTTCAAGCTCTGAGATGACTGTGAGCCAAATGCAACGGATCGGCTCGACGGGAGGAGTGAGTCACACCATAAGCTAATGAAACGTGTACGACGCTGTTCCAACATGTAAGAGAATACTTGTATCCCATTATATTGGGTAGATGTTTTGAGAAATTTTCCGGTACATGAAGTAATACCGGTTTTAATGTTTTATCTCTCCCACTCCCCAGAATATGCACCAGACAATTTTGCATAGGGGGATTTTCACGAACTAAACAAATTTTATTCACACTCCGGTGCATTATTTGAGAGAAACATATGACCATATTTTTCCTTTTTGCTTAGCATGCGATACTTGTCTCTAAACTCTGTTAAAATCTCACACAGGCCACTAGCCACAACCTCACGACAAACCTCGTCATGATATATATTAATATAGTGGTAAAAATACTTAAGATTCTCCATGATGACAAGATTTACATTCTCAACCGTAGAGTACGAGTAGTCGGTATGATGTAACATGACATAATATCGCTTGTCACGCCACTCATCAACAAGACTCACTATCCATATCCGTTGCTTCTCTTCTGCACGTGTTGTATCTTCTACTTCACGGTATATGTAAGCTTTTATAAAGTTTAGTCCTACAACATAGTTCAATACATCACTTGTTCCACGAAATCCTACAATGCTCTTGCCAGAATAGCCATAGAGTATTTGTACTTCTTTCTCCTTTGCACGATTCAATGTAGCCTTAAAAGTATCAAAGGAGGGTGGAATAGGGAGTTTTTCAGTATCCACCACTTCTTGCCACTTTGTCGAATACCACTTCATAAACGTCGAACACGCAATATTAAAGGTAGCCATTACTATTTTTCGTCTACGCGGGAAAATACACGTCTGAGATCCAGGGCTTGCTGCGATCAACTGAGCAGGTAGTAGCAGGAGTCACGTGATCAATCATACAGATGGGCGGAGCTTAGAACTTTCTCCTGTACACACGCTGGGCGGGTACCTCATCGTCATTCTCGGTTCTGTGGGAGAAGAGAAAAGTAAGACTGTAGAATATAAGGGTCATCACTTAAATATTTATTAAATTTTGTAAATGACCCACTTAGGAGTGTGACGTGTTAGAAATGGATTCTGTAGAAAAATTTAGGTTCACGAGCCTATCCACATGTATTATATCTGGCCCTACAGGATGTGGTAAAACTGTGTTTATGCTTAAAATCATTAAAGAAAAGGGGGAAATGTTCTCAAAATTTGTGCATAAAGTTATATGGTGCTATTCGACGTATCAATCAGTATTCAACGAGTACCAAGATGATATTTTGTTCCACAAAGGTGTATATGACGTTAATTCGTTAAAGGGAAATGAACATAAAGTCACTGTAATTGAAGATCTCATGTTGGAAATGGATAAAACGTTTGCCGAGACATTTACAGTATTCTCCCACCATCTTAACATAAGCGTGTTCTTCATCAATCAGAATCTATTTTTCAAAAATAGATACATGCGCGTTGTGTCGTTAAATACACAATATCTAGTCTTATTCGCGCAACGTAGAGATGTATCACAAATTGGGGTATTAGCCAATCAAATGTTCCCGAATCAGCGTAAGGAGTTTTTGGAAGTTTATAAAGAAGCTACAACCCCGCGTTACGGATATTTGCTTTGCGACCTTCATCCGCGAAACACGTTTAGGGTGCTTCTAAGAACGAATATATTTCCAAACGAGCCTGAAACGCTGTATATTCCAGAATGACAAAGACGCTAAAGAAACACCATGAATTAATAAAAATCTATCATCGACTGCCCCGGTCAATGCAGCAGATATTTGCTAAAAATATCGACTCCGACTTTTTAAAATGCATCTGTGAATCTGTCTTAACGTTATAAATTGCAATGTATCAATGAAACCACCTCAGAAGGCTCGCCTACGCCGATCCAAGAACATAATACGTGCACTTGCTCGTGAAAGTGAAACTGTAGGGAAGAAAAAACGAATTATTGTACAAAGAGGAGGATCATTCCTCCCCATCTTATTTTCAGTTTTGGGTCCTTTACTGACTAGATTAATGTAATGAAGAAAGTGGTAATGATTCCAAACGAGATGTATGCTTCACTGCAAAGTTCAAAGAATCCAGACACGGATCTAGATCCCCGTAAAAGCAGGCTTAAAAGAATGGAAAGCGAATTGTTAACCCTATTAAACACTGAAAAACACCTGATGAGAAAAGAATCTTATACCAAGAAGCTCTGTAGAAATTTCTTCAAGAGTACGAAAATTATAAGAACCCGATAGAGATTCCCGTGGTTATTAGGCACAGCACGGGGGACGATGGACATGGTGACCTTTGCCTGTGTCCGACGATACAGCTGACCAACCAAAGATTAATGGGTCGGCCACACAACATATCGAGCATGTATTAAAAGCACCCTCTCACATACATTGAGGAATAAAGGTTTAAGTATTTATAATCTATTGAATGAAGATCCCACCATACAATGGACCGATACAGGTGAGATCATTGTGGAAGGAGCAAAGGTACAGGGATCGAATATCGTAGACATCGTCCATGATCTGGTGAGAGAGTGGGACAGGCCTTCAACATCAGGATGGAAGCATATTAAAGCAAGACTACAACAAATAAATGTCCCCAAAACAATGATAGGAAATCTGAACAGGTTAAAAGACTTGGAACATACATCGCACGTGACACAATTGAAGACGCCATCATCCCCGGAGGTAACACCTCTGAAGAGAAGAAAGAAGAAGTTAAACAACGATCAACCCTACCCACGTGCCTCTAAAATACGCAAATGGCTAATATATTAACCCTTCGTTAGTACCGTGGCGGGGGCAGGGACAATTCGACGTGGCCGACTCGATGCGACCCAACTCGATGTGGCCGACTCGATGTCAGGACAACTCGATGTCAAGCCAAGTCGATGCCAGGCCAAGTCGATTTCATTTTCTTTATATATTTAATGTAGGTTAACTGAATGCCAGGTTAGGTCAACTGTACGCCCTTGACGATTGGTTAGGTTAAGTCGTGATATTTTCGTTAAAACTAACGAAAATATCCCTTAGGGATATCACATCGAGTTGTCCTGACATCGAGTTGGCCACATCGAGTTGGGTCGCATCGAGTCGGCCACATCGAATCGTGTTTGAACACCCCCAAAAATTTTCTTGCTCATATTTCTCAATTGGCAACACTAATATTCCCGTTCTTCCCAGTACCTTCCTGAATCTGTGAGTGGAGGGAGCACCAAGAGTCCTGCAGTCCTGCCCCTGCTTGTGTGAGAAGTAGACGAAATTTTGTCCTCGTGGGGTGTGCAGTCACCCCTCGGTACTAACCAAGTAAGTTTTCATGATTTACAAATTTTTTTTTAATTTTCTTTTCAATGGAAAATAATATAATATAAAATAATATAAGTTTATCTAAGATAATAACGCAGATTATCAAATAATATTTGCTTTATGGAAGATTTCTAATGGATTGGAGCTATAAAATTCATGTTAACTTTTCAGATACAAGATGGCCGACGACGAAAAAGGGATGGAGAGGATTCGGAAGTTGTTGGACGAATGTGACGTTGCAAGTGATCCAGAAGATGACAGTGAAGGTGAATCAGATTTCGTGGAGGAGGATGAGCATATTCCTGACTCTGATTGCTATGAATCTGGGCCTGATGATCCACCACAAGAGCCCCAACGGAAACAGCCCAGACGTGATGGGTGGCTGGGAAAAGACAAGAAAACGTGGTGGGAGAAGAAAGTACGTAATGTAACAGTTCGTACCCGTTCTCATAATGTCTTCCGGGGGAGAGAAGGACCAAGAGGACCAGCCCTAAATGCACAGTCACCTACTGACTTCTGGGGACTCTTCATCACTCCTGAAATAGTGGATTTATTGGTTGACAAGACTAACCAGTTCATCAGTGACAAGAGACAGAATTATGCTCAGACTAGCAAGGCAAGTGACACTGACATTGTAGAAATGAAAGCCTTTCTTGGCCTACTACTTTTAGCTGGTCTTTATCACAGCAACAGAATGAACCTTGATGATCTGTGGAATTCTGATGGCACTGGTGTAGAGGTATTCAGAATGACAATGTCATTGCATCGCTTTCGTTTTCTCCTATGTTGCATACGATTCGATGACAAAGCAACACGCCCTGCAAGAAGGCAAGTGGATAAGCTTGCCCCAATCAGAGACCTCTTTGAGATGTTTGTTGAAAACTGTCTGAGGAACTATTCCCCATCAGAGCTTGTGACAATTGATGAGATGCTTGCAGCCTTCAGGGAAATATATGCAGGAAAACAGCCTGATGGCCCATTCAATGTAGACAATTCATCCATTGCTGTGGTCACAAGGCTTACCTCACAGACCTCAGGATCAGGTAGAACTGTCACGTTTGACAACTGGTATACCACTTACCCACTACTCCAAAAGCTGCTTGATGACCATCAATTGAGTGCGGTGGGCACACTCCGAAAAAACAAACCTGAGAGAACACAGCAAGTTGCTTGTCAGTTGCATTGAGTGCGAAGGTACAATATCAGGTGATGACTCAGAGTGATAGGTAATGGTGAAGATGTTTGGCAGAAACAAGCTTCTCCTTCATGGTTTTGTAATGACCTCACTTATATTTTTCTTGCCATTTCATTTTATTGGAACAGTTTGCGGTTATTTTGATGAGTTTTCTATTATTTTTTATGTTTTCTATTATTGTCTTGGTGTACTTTGGCAGGAATAAACAACATAATTTTTATAGGGAATCGGTAACAGAACGTTTTGCTATTTTTATGTCACAACATTGACAGATCTCTTTAGTTAGGATTGTAGTAAAGAATGAGAAAATTAAACTCAATTATGCTTTTATATACTTATGTTTATAATTTTATAATTACAATTTATAATGATACTGAGAAAAAAATCATATCATGTATAATCCTGCACGCCTTTACCTAATAAATGAGTATTTAGAATAAAAACTTTATTTTATTTTTGTTCGGACAGTTTTTTTTTTACACAAAAATGAAAAATTTCAGCTACATTGAAATTAATCTGTTCATTAGTGAGTGGAGGAATACAGTATGTTGAAGCAGCTATATGAATATATTAGAAACGTTAGTAATTTTTTTGAATTTTTTGAATTTGGGTTGTTCAAACACCCCATGGTACTAACGGTGTTTGACCACCCCACGGTACTACTGTAGGGTTAAGAAGACGTTATTATGATATTTCTAGCCCAGCCTCCTACGGAGGCGTAGATGGACTGTACAGAAGTGTTTACGGAGTAGGGAAAAAGGATGTTGAGAGTTTTCTGCGGGAGCAGAATGCTTATACACTTCATAAACCTGAGAGAAAAAGGTTTAAAACCGCCAAGACAACAGCTGCTTTGATTGACTCTATTTGGCAAGCAGATTTAGCAGACATACAAAGATAGTCAGTATATAACGATGGTTACCGCTACATCCTATTCATAAGAGATGTATTCTCTAGATATCTGTGGCTAATTCCTCTGAAAAATAAATCGCCTGAAACAGTTGCTAAAGCCACCAAAACGTTAATGTTAAAAGAAAACAGGGTTCCTGGCTATTTTTGTTCGGATACGGGGAAAGAATTTATAGGCCGCGCTTTTAAGAACATGTTGACAGAGCCTAATATCAGCTACTACATACCAATTCTATACATAAGGCATCTTTAGCTGAAGGAGTTCAACGTACCATAAAGGAACGCATGCATCGCTATTTTACACATAAAAACACACAGATTTCTAGATATTCTGGAATCATTGGCCTCATCCTACAACCGCTCACACCATCGCACTATTGGGACAACACCTAACGAAGTTTTAGAAAGAGGTACGCGCCCAGAGGTGAGAAGAGATGCAGCACCACCACCACAATCTATACATTTCAAAATCAATGATTGTATAAGACTGTCTCGTTCGGGAAATAAATTTGCGAAGGGATTTGAGCAAGGATGGACACGCAAGATTTTTAAAGTTAGGGCTATGAAATCTAAAGACGAGAAAATGTTGTATTACGTAGAAGATTTAAATGGAGAAGAAATCGCAGGAAGCTTTTACCGCGAGGAATTGCAGAAAGTGACATTTAATTTAGGGAAAAATGTTTTTAAAATTGAGAAAATTTTAGGAAGCAAAGGTTCAAGAAAGAGAAAAATGTACCTGGTGAAATGGCTAGGATAACCAGAAAGCTTCAACACCTACATAAAAGCTGATTCAATAATGAAGCTTAAATAGTATGCAACATGGCGCCAACCATTTCTACGTCACACTCCCGTCCTCCTTGTCCCTGTCTGTACACCCTAACAACACACTAGCTAATTTTGTGACAGAACTCCACGGACCCATTGGATTGGGTCGTGATACGTATGAGGTGGGTATATGCGAAATTCAGTTGAATACCCTTTTGTTAAGTATTAATTATAAAGAACCCGTTTTTACGATTCATAGAGACTGTAATGAGTGTGAAAAAGCCGGGGTAACTCGGGATGAAACCATGCGTACTGCCCAGACTGGAGATGCACGGTATTACAGTACAGAAGTAACACTAGGACCGGGTCACTATGGTGAGGCCGAGGATGTTGTGAGAGACTTAAACGTAAGTTTAAAAAGCTCAAATCTTACGGGCGATTTAGTATACGAAATCGTAAACAATGATCCCCATGCATGCACTGTGCCCTAAAATCGCAGGCTAACCGAAATATTAAAGACCAAAGAGTGTTCAAAATTATGACCGATGGACGATATCGATCAGTCATCCAAAGAGATACATTTCACGAGGCACAACACGACTTGTCCAGCCTAATGTATCAGTTGAAATTGGAGAAAATGGTTGACGGCTATAAACCCCAGACATGTGCTATATTTACAGCAATATAGTGGAGCACCAGTTTGTTGGGGATACCCAGGCACCTGCTGCGCATAGCGCACATCCCAACCATAGAGGAAGGAGTTGAGTATTACATATGACAGACCCATTATGTGAATGTCGCAGCTAATCTAATAACCAATATCTCAATATATATAAGAACGATTGAGGGAAAAAATTTCCCATTCGGTAACGGGAGCTTAACAGTGAAGCTGCACTTTCGACGCACTGAGTTATAATGGACAGAAAGCCTTTCACAGTCTATCGAGGTATGAGATACCAGCGTGGTAGTGGACTTGGATCCATTTTTTCAACCATACTACGTACGGCTGTCCCCTTGCTGAAGAGGGGTGCCAGATACCTCGGAGGAAAGCGTTACAATCAGGTCTTAACACAGCAGAAGACATATTGGCTGGGGCTAAACCTAAAGAAGCTCTAAAAAGACACTTAAAGCGTACACGGGACGAAATCGTCAAAGATGCAAAGAGAAAAATGCGTGGAGGGGTGGGAAGAAGGGATTACCACCACGTGGCATTAAACGTAAAAGGATATAAAAAAGAAGTGTTCTAAGCGAATGAAACCTATGGTTGACCATTTTTTTGACTGATATAAGCTAAGGACATTGATCTCATGAATCATAGTTTGTTTACTACTTGTCGAGAGTGGAGGCACTATTTCTAACTCGTCATGGCACGCTTCATCCATCCGTGTAGTTCACAATGTTGCAAATCGGAGCTGCCCCTCTTTGACATGCCTCCAACTCAAGTTTCTATTGAACACAGTGACTTTATTACAATTAACCCTTTAAACACAATTAGTTCCCCGAGTGCCCCTATAGAATTCGTGATACCCAGCTCAGGCCCTTACTTTTTGACCCAAGCTGTGTGTACATGTACGCTAAACTACATATAGCCCATTCTGATGGAACGGACTGTCATGACAAATATACCCTAAAACAAACTTTCTGCACTCCTTATTCAACCAGTGTGACGTATATTTAAATGAGGTCAGCATATCGGCAGGAACGGGGTACAATCACCTACGATCCTATCTGGAAAATGTACTGAACTTTTCCAAAGAAGCGAAGGATACCTTTTTAAGTGCCGAGGGCTATTATCAAGCTAAAGACAAAAGTAGTATAAAGGACAAATTTAAAAATTCTAAAAAGATATATGAGTGTTTTGGACGCCTGCATACAGACTTCACATTCCAGGAGAAGTTGCTTGTGAACGGGGTGGATATGAAAATAAAGCTCACCCGCACGAATCCTGAGATCTGATCTGTTTAAATCTGGATGCTGTTCAAGAAGAGAGAGCAAAGCCCGTTGTGACTCACATTATGGAGACACACCTCCGCGTACGGCGAGTGAAATTAAGTTCACCAAAACAAATAGAAATTGAGAAAAATTTACTAAACGCCACAGTAAAATACCCAGTTAATAGAGCACATATCAAACTATACACGGTAGCAGCAGGGTTGACATCGAAGCATATAGAAAACATCATCCTGGGAAATCTACCTGAAAGGATATTAATTGGAATGTAGGACCATGCTTCGGTGAATAGAAAATATAAAAAAAGATTGCTTTTAAATTCGAGAATTTCGGCCTAAAAATATAATTCTATACGTTAATGGTATTGCATTGGGCGGAGTATGTATATGAATTATTCATCAGACGCTGTGTTCCCGCTTTGCGCGAGAGCATATAGTAATCTTGTCCATATTGCAGGTGATTGTGATGAGCTCTGGAATGGGGTAACGCAGAAAGAATTCATCGTTCAATTTAACCTTTATCCGTTTGACATCACACCTGACTTATCTGCTAGTGTAAATACACACTTAAGTTCACAACAGAGTGAAAACAACTCAGTCAAATTGGAATTCGCCAAGCCTAGAGACGTGCCTATAAGTGTACTATTTTACTTATAGTCACAAACCCTAATAGAAGTAGACAGATTTAGGAGCTTTGTCACTGACTTTTAAAGTGGATGCGAATACACTGCAGAGAGTAAAGAATAGTGAAAGAATCACACGTTCTAAATTTATCGGTGTGTCTGCGAAGAATGAAACATTGAAATTGCTATCTACGAGAAATTGCGGTAGTCTTATTGTGAACACAGATGTTATTAGTAGTGAAGGGATTCATTGGTTTGCAATCTATTTTAAAAATAGGGACCGCATGTACTATTTTGATTCACTGGGGAATCAACCCTGGAGTGACCCTGTTATTGTAAAATTTCTCGATCAGATGCATATCCTCGAAGTTGTATGGAATCCCTTCCGGCTACAAGGATATTTTAATAATACGTGTGGGATGTACTGCCTTTCATTTCTCATGCATATGTCACGTGGTAAAGAATTTATAATTTTTTTAAAATTATTCGACCCGTGTCACACTCAACGAAACGACGAAATGGTATGCAGACAGATAAAAGCCGTTTTCCGATTGTGCGTACTTGTTGTATAGTATGATGTTTTGTTCGTGTGTACCACACACACACACATATATATATATATATATATATATATATATATATATATATATATATATATTTGTAACCAATAATGTTAGTTTGTATATTCTGTAGTTTAAGATGGTTATTGTACTAAAAACATGATTTCTTTCATTTAATAAATTGATGAAAATACATTGTGTCTTCCCCGAAAAAAAAGATCGAAACAAAAAAAATACTTACATTATTTCGTTAATAATGTGACAATCGTTGGGTTGACTGCTCGGTAAATCTTCTACCTCCGTATTCAGGTCCACTACATGGGTTTCTTCCAAACGAAAAGATTGTATAACATGTGTCAAATCCTCATCGGACCTTAAAGGAGAAAGAATAATTCATTAGTTCATACTGAATCTTTTTTAATAAAAACCCAAAACATATGCTGAGTATGCATATAGTAAGAGTATTACAATGTGACGATATCTTTGAACCACTCAGAGAAGTTCCTTTAAGATAAAATGACAGTTTATTACGGAATTTATAAAATTATTTAAAACATGCAAAAGATTGCTATAAAAAAAATTCAATGGATCAAAAACTGGACTTCAGCATAATATTAATTGCAAACTAAAAAATTGCAAACAAAAAATAAAATTACAGGCACTTACATTTCTACGGCAGTCCCTTGCGTCGCATCGTAAGGAGCGTCATTACAAATATCATCAACGGTTTGTGTTGGAAATAATCCATCCCGGTCAGCCGCGTTAAAAAGATTAATTGTGGACAACGCTACAATGTCACCATCTTGATATAAATCCGGTAAACTGTAAAGTTCTTGATTCATGGGGGAAGGAATGTTTATTCACTGGTGAAAATAACTACTGTGACTCCCAGCTGAAAATATTTCCTTTTGTATGCATAATTCCCAAGCACCACCCCAAAACACTAATAGGCGGTTCGTAAGTTTAATGATTGGTTGTCAATGTAACTGGGCGGAGCTGCGATAAATTTGTGTACCAATCGTAACACCTACATTACGGGTCCACGCTTTAAACGTCCTGATTGGTCGACTAATGGTGTCTTTATCTTCTCTCCGTAGATTTAATGCTTACATCGTGTATTGCCACTTGCAATCTCTAACTTCATAATATTTGCATTTGCGCCCATACTATTCAAGTTTTCCCATTTTAGAACCCACCCCTTTATGCAATATCCCTCACCCCTTTGCAACATTGATCAACATTTGCATTCTCTATCACGACAATATTTTAAATTATTATTATTTGCGGTCATACTATTCGATCCTCAACTGTGGTTCATGTATTCGGCTTGACTTTTTACCTGCCAATTCTCGTGTAGTGTGATTAAATTGTGTTTAACTCGTAAAATGAATGTCTAGTTGGGTTGGTAGATAAATGGGCGCCCTAGGTATCCTAGCGGTTAAGACGCTGGGGTGCTGATCGGTGGTTGAGAGATCGAATCCGGATGGTGACATTGTAATTTCTTGGTACATACAATCCCTGATGAGACGGGTGTACCTATGTGAAGTGGAGAGTAAAAGAAGTCAACTCTCCACTTCATCCTCGAGAGGAGGAGCGATAAGCTTAATCGAATCATCGCAATAATAATAATAATAATAAACGTTTCCATTTTTTCATTCATTCATTTTATTTCAATAACAGCGACAATGACTATGGAGAAGATACCACACAAACTACACGCAAAGAAAAATAGTTCGGATTAAACGTAAAACTGTAGGTATAGGCGGGTGACAAGCTTGATCTTTCTCAAAATAAACAATTCGGGGAGAAGGAAAACCGATTTAGCTTATTATTACTAATGTAATTTACACCACGGTTAGGTTCCAGTTATAAAAAGAATCTATGGTCTGAATTTATTGCAGAAATTCCTCGTGTGTGTATTTTTTTCGTCTCTCTCTAAAAGGTCTTTTGAAAATCTTTGTATTAAATATATTCTCCATTATCTTCCAGAGAATCTATGGTCTGACTCATAGGTTAGGTTAAGTTCAGGTGCCAGCATTTTGGAGCGAACCAGATGCTTACAGCCAAAATCTGCACAAGGACTCAATTCTGTTTTACAGTTTAATAAAATGAATTGTTGATTCTCTTTCTTTCAAATTTTCCCTTTACGATCTTATCGAGAGGATTTTATAATAAAGAAATTATAAATATTTTTGTTTTTCTTTTCATTCCTTTATTTGTATTTTTAAAAAATACCAACTCGTAAATGAGTTCCAATATACTTCTGAAAAATTAAAGCTATGAATAATTGAATATTATATCCACATAAAATTAAAAAACTTTCTTTCTGTGTGTGTGTGTGTGTGCCGTCTTCAGTTTTTCGACTCTCTCTCTCTCTCTCTCTCTCTCTCTATATATATATATATATATATATATATATATGTATATATATATATATATATATGAATTTTAAATTCAGTTTTACCTTCACTAGCAAAAGTAATTTTATTAAATTTCAATTGTTGAGTACTTCCAAAGTGCATGTGTTAATTTTGAAAAAAAATGTATAACAGCATTAATAATAATAATAATAATAATAATAATAACCTTTCCATTTTTTCATTTTCATTCATTCATTTCATTTCAATAACAGAGACAATAACTATGAAGAAGATACCATGCAAATTACACGCAAAGAAAAATAAGACGTATAAACAACGAAGTTAATAAAATATAAAAACATTTATATACAGTAACAGAAAAACAAACGCATGGAGAGAAAGTAAGAAGATGTGTGTCTTTGAGTGAAAGTTTGTCTACCGCATTCCAGTGTGTCCAGTTTGCGGTCAGCCTTTGCGGTCACTCAGCGATTCACCTGTTTCGAGCTTGTACCATTTTTTCTTCCATTCCTCGAATAAAAAGTTTTAACGAATGCCTTCCTTTCGAATTAGAGGTAAAATGAATATTATTCTTGTAGAATATTTAAAGTATTTATATATACAGAGGAATGACAAAAGTAAATAAACCCTTTAGATTGAATTGAATTGAACTGAATAACCTTTATTAATAATAAAATAAATACAGTAGTCTTTTTACAATTTACAATTTTTACAATGAGATAAGGCCCTTAAGCTTTAGGCTTTACTGGGCTCTTATTAAAAATAAGCAGCTAGCTGTTATAAATTAATAACAATAAATAAATAAATAAGTAAATAAGTAATATTAATAGTTAAAACCTGTATTTCAATATTAAACAATATTAATGGACAATATTAAACATTACATTGGTATGCATCAATTTTCCTGTCAAGGGTTTTGTAAGTGATTCTTATAGGGTTTTTCCTGCTGATTTCGAATCTGCAATCCGTTTTTCTCAATCAGCTCAGGTTATCCGGCTATGGCCTCATAAGTAAAATAGAATTTTTCGTGATTTTGTCAAAGCGGAATTGGAACAGTAACATCTATCATCACTTGTTTCACTTGTATAATATCTTTTTTTACTTTTCAGGCATATAGATAAAATATTTCATAATGAATAGAGCGTGTAAAAATGATCCCAATAGATTCTGCTACATATGCGGGACGGTTACCATGCCAAATAACCAGTCCCAAATCACTAAATTTGTGAAGACAATGTATAGAGCATACTTTGGAATTAAGCTAGGGGACCAGGACAAAAATTTCGCCCCTCATATGTGCTGCAAGACGTGCATTGAAAATTTGAGAAGATGGAGCAAAGGCAGAGCGAAATCTTTGCCTTTTAGAATTCCCATGATTTGGAGAGAAGGAAAGGATCACGTGACAGATTGCTATTTCTGCATGACAAACCTCCAAGGTGGGCTTATAAATTTATTTTTCTTAAATATTTTGAAATCCTCGTATGAAACTTGACATAATATTCACCATAATGTAATATTCACCATATATAGCATAATATTCACCATAATGTAATATTCACCATATATAGCATAATATTCACCATAATGGTAATCATACATTTACATATACATATTGTTATAGAAAATACATTTACACATACATATTGTTATACAAGTTACATTTACATATACAATGATTGTATATTTTCTTTCTTTTTCATTCATATTGTCCCCGAAGGGACAATATGAATGAAAAAGAAAGAAAATATATGGACTCCATCGACCTATTTCATATCTTACAGACCGCAGCCTTCCCTCACGAGCCGCCACTGTCTGAATGCTTCTTCTATTTCATATGCAAGTTTTATATCCATGTTTCTATGTTTCTATTTTCAGGAGTTAACAAGAAGAATAAACACATTGTTGTATACCCTGACATTCCTTCTGCTATGAGACCTGTACCCCATGGTCCTGGAATTCCAATACCCGACCCACCTCAAACCCTGGACTTCGATGATTCTGATGATGAATCAATGACCAATGCCAATGACCAGTCCCAGTCGTATATACCTCAAAATACCGCTTCAAATGAGCCGAGGCCTCTCAACCAGGCCAAACTTAATGATCTTACCAGGGATTTAGGACTTTCCAAATTAGCTGCCGAGATCTTGGGCTCACGACTTCGAGAGGACAACTTGCTGGCTCCGGGAACAACATTCTCCTGCTATAGGAAACGAGAGGAAGAATTCCGCAAGTTTTTTGCAGTGCACGAAAATACCTCTTCCTCAGTGTACTGCTGCAATGTTGAGGGGCTAATCGAATCCTTGGGCCTGCCATATAACGCATCAGAATGGAGGCTATTTATAGACTCGTCTAAACGAAGTTTGAAAGCAGTACTTCTCAACATTGGGAATAGGGTTGCATCAGTCCCTGTAGCACATTCCGTACAACTTACTAAGAGCTACGATAACATGAAAATTTTACTGGATGCTCTCGTATACGACCAACATAACTGGAGGATCTGTGGAGATTTGAAGGTAATACTAATATCATAAGTAAACTGTTGCTATTGACTATGTTGTTTTTCCAAAGGTTATTTGAGAGCGTATAAGAACACTTAACTTCCCCACAGAAGTGATACAGTCCAATGCATAGATTTTTTTTATCTGATACAACAAATTTTCTAAATTCTTTAAATATTTTCATTTTTTTTCAGATTGTGGCATTTGTATTGGGAATGCAAGGGGGATACACGAAATACCCATGTTTCCTCTGCAAATGGGATAGCCGAGCGGATGAGAAGCACTATGCACAGCGTGAATGGGCATCCAGAGAGAATTTTGAACCTGGGTCGCATAATGTCGTTTCAGTGCCCCTTGTACCACCAACAAAAATTTTGCTCCCACCACTTCATATTAAGCTGGGCTTGATGAAAAATTTCATCAAATCAATGAATAAGGAGGGTTCAGCATTCCGATATCTCGAGAGTAAATTTCCTCATATATCTGATGCTAAACTAAATGCTGGGGTTTTTGATGGTCCTCAAATTCGAACTTTGATCAAGGATACTCAGTTCGAAAACGCAATGACTCCAACTGAGAAGAATGCCTGGCAGGCATTCAAATCAGTTGTCACTGATTTTCTTGGCAAGCGTAGAAGTCCAGAATACGAGTCCGTTGTCGAAAACTTGATGGAAGCTTTCAAAGCTCATGGGTCGCGCATGTCCATAAAAATGCACATTTTGTGGTCCCACTTGGACTATTTTCCTGAAAATTGCGGGGATTATAGTGAGGAACAGGATGAACGATTTCACCAAGATATCAAAATAATGGAAGAGAGGTACCAGGGAAACTGGGATATCAATATGCTGGCGGACTATTGCTGGTGTTTGAAGCGAGACGTGCCCGAAGAAAAACACAGACGGAAAGCCAAAAAAACTTCATTCCTTCCTCAATAAACTTTTGTCCATATTCATTGTATGAATAAAAGTATTTATTCACACAATGTTTTCATTTTTCACGAGTGTTCTTATAATATTACTCGTATCTACAGTGTTTAAGCTAAACAAATCAATAAATTTGGGGATAAAATTGGACTTATAATAAATGGCCAATAGAGAAAAAACCTGACCTGATTGAGGAAAACCAATGTCATTTTCGAATTCAGCATGGTCGAATTATATAATATGAGTTGAAAAAACCCTCACAGCAGACAAAAAAATTTCATATGCATACCAGTGTTATTAGTGGACATTAATCCAAGATTTTTGTTAGTATCCCATTATTAATCGGGATTTCAACTTGGTTTTAAACAAATTTACATTCGCAATATTTTTTATATCGGCATGCAAGTCATTCCATAGTTTCAATCCAATGAAAATCGGTAGTTTTTGAGATGAAGACAATCTAAATTGAGGTATAACAAGCTTTGATCTATTTCTGGTCTGATACGAGTGGATTTCTTGATGAGTTACAAAATATCTATTTACCCATTGCAAATTAATGATTTTGCTCTTACACTTGTAAATAAAAATAAAATGTGCCACTTTATGTTATATCATTGAGCTTTAGTAGGTTTAGCTCTTTAAATAATGCACTAGAGTGATCAAGGAAATCAGCATCAGATAATAACCTTATTGCTCGTTTTTGAATGACAAAGATACCATTTAATGCGTTGTTAGCGGAGTTTCCCCAAACAAGGGTGCAGTATGTTATATAAGGAAGAACAAGAGTATGATAAAGAGTCAATAAAACTTGTTTAGGGACTACATTTCTAAGTTTAAACATTATAGCAACGCTCCTTGAAATCTTTTTTGCGATATAATTTACATGATCACTCCATTGCAAATTCTTATCTAGCATTACACCAAGAAATTTTGTTACAGTACACTCCTTTATGGTGATTTCATTGACATTAAGTTCATCAAGATATACATTTCTTTTATTAGTAAAAATCATGAAATTTGTTTTACTGGTATTTAGGAAGAGTTTATTGGTGGTCAACCATTTCATTACACTGATGAATTCTGAATGAAATATATTTTTAGCTGTATTAACATCTTTGCAAGAAAAAGAGAGAGTTGTATCATCTGCAAACATTATGAAGTTCAGTATATCAGATGAACGTGGAAGGTCATTTATATATAATAAAAATAACAGTGGACCCAGCACTGAGCCCTGTGGCACACCATGTTTGGCAAGCGCTTTAGTGGAGCAAACCTTATTTACTGATACAAAATTATATCTATTGGACAAATAACTTTTAAACCAATCACTGATTGCCCCTCTAAAGCCGTAACAATACAATTTATTAAGTAGAATATTATGGTCTATTACATCAAACGCCTTACTCAAATCCATAAATATTGATATCATTATTTCTTTGTTCTCCTTAGCTATATTTACATTTTCCATAAGATTTAAAATAGCCATTTCCGTTGTTCTATTATTACGGAAGCCATATTGATTTGGAGATAATAAATTGTAGGATTCTAAATATCGCTGCATTCTACTTTTTACAATTTTTTCGAAAACTTTGCTGAACACAGATAATGAACACACCAACCTGTAATTTGTTGCTAGTGTAGGATCACCCCCTTTAAAAAGGGGTGTTATACAACCAGTTTTTAGCATTGATGGGAATATTCCTTTGGAAATACTTTGATTGATCATTTTAGCCAAAGTTACAGATATCTTATCTTTAACAAGTTTCACTATAGGTACAGGAATGTTATGAATGTTATTTTTTGTATTTTTTAGTTTACCAATAATACTCTGGACCTCAGTAGAGGTAGCAGGAACAAAAGAAAATGAATTTAGTGGGCTGCGTGGCATATATTCTAGAGGTGAGTGATCATTATTTATTAATTGTGAGCGAAGCTTATCCGCTATTGAAGTAAAATGTGCATTTAAAGACTCTGCAATAGCAGTATCATCAGTGATTTCTTTATTATCAACATTTAATTTCTCTATTGAATTTTTCTTAATTTGTTTTCCGAGAAGATTGTTTATGGTTGTCCAAGTGTTTTTCATGTCTCCTTTATGTTTGGAAAATTGATTGTTATAATATTTATATTTTGCAAGATGAAGTTAGTTAAAATAATTATATATATATATATAAAGTGTATATTGATATTTTTGTTTGAAATTAGTTTGAAAACAAATGAATAAAGGAATCCTCTTCTTGATTTCGCCGATTTTGGTTTATAAAAAGTATAGAAGGTGTATAGAAAGGATTGTCAAAAGTAAATAGACAGTATACATTCTAAGGTGTTAGAATAAATGAAAGCGTTTCAGGAATTATAGGTAAATTGAATATTATTCTTAGAGAATATGTTATTGGAATAATGTACAATATAAAGAGTCCTCTCTATTTCTTTTATTAGTAATATTAAGTTGAACAATTTCTTTTGCTAAGCCGATTGTCTAGTGTATTTCTTTTATTGTTAATATTGGGAATCGTTTAAATAATTAGTTCTCTTGCTGAACAACCTTAAGGAGAAAGTCGATCTTGCCTTTAATAAATAAATAAAAAAGTGGAAACTCGTCTAAATAAGTTAAAATAAATGGCGCAACCTGGCAACTCACCCTAATAAGGTATACCTGAGCATAATTAAAAAACACTATTTGGCAACTCATGTAAATAAATTAAAGTAAATGGTGGTATCTAGCAACTCACCCTAATAAGGTACACCTGAACATAATTAAAATAAAAAGTGGTATCTGGTAACCCCTCCAAATATAAATAAGTGGTATCTGGCAACTCACGTCCGTCTATATAACCGCTGCTTGGCCCCTGGACGTTCATAATGCGTCGGACTCCGGTGGAATAAAGAACTCTCTCTCTCTCTCTCTCTCTCTCTCTCTTCTTAGGTTAAGGCTTAGGTTAGGTTTCCCTTTCCGGGGTGAGGACATCCCACCTTCTCCACCAAAGACCTCCTCCTTCTCCTTTCTCTTCCTCTCTTAGGTTAAGGCTACCCCTTTGTTGGGAGTTTATCCTCCCTTCTACTCCCGAATCTCCCTCCCCTCTCCCCCTTGGCAGCATTAACTTGTTGCATAACCCTTCCCCCCTTTGCAGCACTGATGTTGCATAACCCTTGCAACCTTAATGTTGCATAGCCCTCCCCTTCATTGCATACCCCCACCCCCGTTTGTTGCATACCCCCTTTGCAACATTAATCAACATTTGCAATTGCATTGCACCATTCTTGTACTCGTCCATTTTGCGCCCATGCTACTAGAGAAATAGGAATTAATATCGTGTTTACTTACAACAATGTGTTCGAGTTTATTAATTAGTAAGACTCCTTTCAATGTCCCATGATGTATCTATTCTATTAAATGTAAAGATTGTAATTTAGTATACTTCGTTCAGACAGGCAAGTCTCTGGCCACAAGAATCAAACAGCATAAATATTGAATTCGTACACCTTATGAATCTAATCAGGGCTTGTAAATAATTGATTGGAACCTTTCCAATCAATTATTATTTTATCAATCAATTAATTTTAATTGGTATATTGGCCAATCAATAATTGCAATTAATTGCAATTAATTGCAATTAATTATCCAACATAAAACACCTTATTTGTTCGAGTATTAGTTTTGATTTAGATAAGAGCCAAAATGACTGAAAAATAAAAGGCATCCCTTAATTCAAAAACACTTTAATATCTATCAGAAAACTTTCATGGCGACAAGCCGACAACATGTACATGTGCATTGTATAATGTATAGTGCTTTAGTAAAAAATAAATTGAACTTTTGAAGATCTTAAATCTTAAGGTAATACAACTAAAAGTTTCTGAAGTAGCAAACAAGTCATGAACGATTGCAGATTTCTGAAACTACTTCTTCATCCCAGAAAGAGCGATTAACTTTTAGAAATAATTGCATTTCTAAATTCATTGGAGACAAAGATTGCCGAAAATCATTTAAAGCGTAACCTGCTGAGCTGAACAAACGTTCCACGATGTTAGAAGTTGGTAACAGAAATGTACAGTTTAGATATTGCTGAGATGAAATTTCATTTGTTTTGCGCTTTTTCAAACAAATAGAGGCAAAATCATCATTTTCTGCTAGAGTATCAGACTGATGTGATGTGTCAGTTACCGTTACCACTTTTAGCTTATGTAGATCAGAAACTTCATTCGGATTTAGCTCTGCTTCTGTGTGCTGTAAAATTTTTACAACACCATTATCAAAATCTGGGCTGTGGACAATGGCTGCTGATGGTGGTAGATATTTTTTGAATTCTTCATAAGGATACAATGCAAGAATTTTGTCAAAAAGAACTCGAACATCATACAAGTCTATGTCTTCTCTTTGCAAGGCAACTGTTACTGAGAATAACCTTTTTAGATCATCTTCCAGAGTCTGTAGATCATTGTGTTCGCGTGGAGTCAAGAGATAATCAATAAGTTTAGGGTCGTCTTGAAAAAATTCAAAAAAAGGTTTGAGTTGGATGTACCTCTTAATCATATCATAAGTACTGGACCAACGGGTTCTATTTCTTTGTATAGGTTGCAACGGTGTGTGTTCATGAAGTCTACCCGCAAGTTTTAATGATTTTAGTTTGCCCATCAGCATATTAATTTTACCTAACAGAATTTCTTTCCTATCTAGATAAGCAGAAACTGCTAGATTGAATTTATGAGAGGCACATCCAATTAGTGGCATTCCACACAAATTTGCTGTAGATTTGTTCACTTCAGCATTATCACCAGTAATAGCAACAACATTTTCTAAATTTTTGTTGTATACACTTAACACATATTCAATAAATTCAACATGATCAGAAGCAGTGAAGGATGTTTCACTCATCATTGGCGAAAATGCCAGCAAAACAGTACGGTATCCATTTTGATGATCGCATGGATACGATGCAAAAAGTCCAATAAAATGCGTTGAACCATTAGTCCAGCCATCGATCACCAACGAAAATTTATCCGGAAGTTCATCTGATATTTTCTTTTCTACTTCATGTCTAAGTTTCTCCATGCACTTCTTCAATGTCACATTTGTCATACTCTCCAAATTTGTATACTTGCGTGTAAGTGGGTCATCAACAAAAGAAAATGGTTTTAAACCAACACATACCCACTCAATCCAACCATGAACTTTTAATGCTGAGCGACTGACCAAACCACGTGTAGAAGGAGATGAAGAGAGAAAACTCGATACTGATCGTTGTCCAGTTTCTTTTATGTTAGAATACTCTGGGTGTTGGCTTTTTATATGATTCATAAGATTTGTCCAACCAGTACCTTTTTTCTGGGTCAACTTTTTACCACACTTGCATTTCCATAAGTGCTCACAGTCTGTTTGGTTAAAATATTGTCTAACGATTTGATCATTTTTTGATGGCATGGTGAGGGTTAATTGAAAGATTTGATATTACGACACCACATCAAAAGCCTACTATCGCCGAGTCTCGGGGCTGACTAACCGAAAAGTACAGACGACTGCGCGAATAAGTCGAAGGATGATGACGATTGATGAGTCTGTGCTGACTGCTGAGTCACGGAGTCAGTCACTTTAGTTTTTGAGTCACCTAGACTTGATGAATCATCAGCGATGATGTCATTGAATAAGCTGCAGCCTGCATTATGAGTAGAAATTTCTGATTATGGTAATATTGCAGTTAATTGCAATTAATTGCAATTAATTGTTTTGTAGCAATCAGTTATTTAATTGACAATACTGTTCCAGTCAATTAATTGGATCAATATATTGCAATTAATTTTTCATCAATTAATTTTTTACAACCCCTGAATCTAATACCATATTTGTTCATGTACGTAATAATATTCATGTAAATGAATGGAATATCTTTATTCATTAATGAATGGAATATCTTTTTTCATTTACTTTTATTCATTAAAGAATACAAGAGACAGAGTTTTATAAATTTTAGATATTTGATATGATAAGATATTCACAGTACAGTACTCTAATTTGAATATGTCGTTGGAATCATGGAGGCTTTTCAGGCAAAATTAATAGCATTTAGTTTATTTATTCCATAATAAATGTGAAAGTGGCAAGTAATAGTTATAGTGGTAACAAATAATAATATGTTATATAATTTTAAATTAAATTAATTATTGTACATTTAGTAGAAAATAAATGATGCTTAATAAAAAATATAAAAATTCAGATGTCTTGTTCAGGATAATTACAATATTGGAAGGAATATGACTGACGAAGCATGTATTCAGAATATTAATAATTTTAATGCTAGTTCCGGTACCTATAAACTTGATAATATTTCCAACCTTATTTTTAAAGAGTATGAAAACAGGTCCCCTCATCCTTCAGTAATAATCATAATCGGAGGGATTAGATTCATGCTGAGAGTTTTTTGATAAGGCGTGTATATAAGGTGTCCGGGCTTGTTCTTTTTTTTAGTTTCCCTGAAGAGGAGGTGAAATAAATTCAAAAGCATTAGGAGTGGATGTTTCACTTTTTCCTGCAGGTTATTTCAAAATAAAGAAATTCACGCGTTTAATGTGAATATCAGCCATATATATATATATATAATATTTAGGAGAAATCCAATGACAAGGAGGAATGTAAATGCCATGAAAAGTCTTCTTTAATGCGCAACGTTTCCAGCAATACGCTCATCATCAAGCTAGATAATAACAATATGAAATTAGAATCAATAAATAAATGTGAACAAGACAAAATAATTTCCATAAAACCTATTCAGTAAAAGCAAATTTTAAAAAGACTAAAAGAAGAGGGTTAAATTCAAAGTTATAAAAATTTACATATAAAATTAACCAGAAATTTAAAAAGCTATTTTTAAATTACATATAGTAAATTTGAAATTAGTACACTGGAATAATTAACACTAATACAATGGAATAATTAACACTACGAACCTTTCAATGCTGGTTCCGAGGCACGAGTAATTTAAAACAAAACAAAACAGGAAACAAGCTATGGGTTGGGCGGTTGGAGTTATAAGTTAGGGGAGGGGGGATTATAAAAAATTGGGGAGGGGGGAGGGGAGTTGGGGAGGGGGGTTTATAAAAAATTTAGAGGGACAGCTGAGGAATCCACGTTTAGAGAAGGGGTCAATGTTTTAATATAAAGAGATTCCAAAATTCTAAGTGAGTTAGGACAAGAATTACAACCGAGAATTTTAAAATTATCTAAAGTGACATCAGTTTTACATTTTATACTGTGTTCCCGAATACTGGATGCTTCTTTTTTATTTAAAATTTTACCTGTTCGGCAACTTATTCCCATATGCGAATAAAATCTAGTCCTGAGGGAGCGCACGGTGCTGCCAATGTAAGTACCAAGGAGACACCTTGGGCAGGTAAATAAATATACAACACCGCTACGCAACGAATCAGGAGTTCGATCCTTCGCTGAGAAAAAGCTACCTAAAGACATTTTGTTAATAAATATAATGCGAAAATCAGTATGATAAAAAAATTTTCTTAACAACTTTGTAAATTTAAGTTTAAATTCTTTATTCATGGGACCCATTTCAGGTACCAGGAAATATTTTATATCTTTAGGCACTGAAATACAGGAAAGTTGAGGGCTATAAACATTATTTAGAAAGATCTTATTAGTTTATCTACATATTGAACAGGAAAACTATTATTGGTAAAATATGATCTTAAATTATTAAATTCATCGTTTAGTAAGGTAAAACTAGAGGTCAAATTATATCCCCCCTCCCCAACTCCCCTCCCCCCTCCCCAATTTTTTATAATCCCCCCTCCCCTAACTTATAACTCCAACCGCCCAACCCATAGCTTGTTTCCTGTTTTGTTTTGTTTTAAATTACTCGTGCCTCGGAACCAGCATTGAAAGGTTCGTAGTGTTAATTATTCCATTGTATTAGTGTTAATTATTCCAGTGTACTAATTTCAAATTTACTATATGTAATTTAAAAATAGCTTTTTAAATTTCTGGTTAATTTTATATGTAAATTTTTATAACTTTCAATTTAACCCTCTTCTTTTAGTCTTTTTTAAAATTTGCTTTTACTGAATAGGTTTTATGGAAATTATTTTGTCTTGTTCACATTTATTTATTGATTCTAATTTCATATTGTTATTATCTAGCCTGATGATGAGCGTATTGCTCGAAACGTTGCGCATTAAAGAAGACTTTTCATGGCATTTACATTCCTCCTTGTCATTGGATTTCTCCTAAATATTAAATTGAAGCTTTGTAGAAGCAAACCGCATGACTATATATATATATATATATATATATATTTATATGTGTGTGTGTGTGTATATGTGTGTGTGTGTGTGTGTGTGTTTGTATCATATAAAAGAGGTATGTTATCACAGTAATGTTGGGAGAAGAAAATGATCTCAGGGATTAAACGAGTATCGAATATTCTAAATTCTTCCAAGATCAGGTGCTTTCCGAAGACTGCAGGTTGCATGTTCGTAGCGATGGCAGCACTTTATCAAAATCCATCTTCAAGATTTAGTTATCAAAATATAATGCTAATAAGTGTTGATTAATGGAATTGAAAATTAAATAGCGAAATTACACTCTAATTCTTCATGCTGATTTAACCTTTTCTAAATAATTTCGTTTGATGTTTGTAAAAAAGGAGATTTATTAAAGGTAAATACGTTTTGAACGTCTCGAATTTATAAATGTTTTCTATTTATAAAATTATTAATATCAAAATCTAGAAATAAATTATTGGACCCTTCGATTATGGACCAAATATTGAATTTTTACATTCTCTTAATCTATTCTTTTATTTTTGAAAAATAAGTAATTAACAATACAGAAATGCCTATAATAGTATATAATATATTTACATTTTTTTAAATGAAGAAACTGTTTTAAATAAATAAGTTCAAATTTAAGAGAATTAATATCTAGATTCAAAACAGTTATTTCTTATTCGTATAGTTAAAGAGCACGCATACCGCCCACACTGTTAAGTGAATGTGCTTGAGATGTGTTCACTTTAGATCAACTTCTCTAGTGAAAGAGTTGATTGGAAATAGAACACTCTCACACTGATCCATATTGTATAATTATTGCGTAAAAACGTGTTTAGGATTACGATATAGAAAAAAGTGGATGCAACACGACCTTTGCATCCAGTTTTTATCCATATCTTAATCCTAAACACGGTTTTAGTTCTTTAACGTACATCACTTTAACACTTTTAAAGGTGCACATTTCACGCACTATTTATATCATTCGCCAATATAGAGATAATCTGGTGAAAAAAAAAACGTTGTCACTTGAAATCAAATATTATAGCAGGCTTTCAGCTTTAAAACTAATATAGAAACACCCTGTAGATCCATAATTATAACAATAATCATTCAGGAGAGAGAAATTGGCACAGCGTTCAGGAGAAACTGGAACAGCGTTCAGTAGAGACGAACGTGCTTCATTGCTCTAACTCCCGGATGATTTGTAATCGACAAACATCGGAATCGAACCCCCGACCTGTTTTCATTTCGCTTATATGAAAACAGTTTTATCTCTTCAATCACAGGTGCTGGATATATATATATATATATATATATATATATATATATATATATTTTCATATATTTTATATATTTTTTATGAAGGAAGGAGGAGCCAAGGGCGAATGCCCGCAAAAACGTCCCGCCCCCCCCCCCATAGAAAAAGAAGAGAGCCAAAATGAAGGTCCAGGGTTTTCGAGATGCCTGGACACTGCGTTTGAAAGATTGGAGATCATTGACAGGGGGAAAGATGGATTGAGGAAGATTGTTCCAGAGTTCACCGGTTAAGTAGATGAAAGATTGGAAATACCGATTAACCACTGGGGCAGAGAATTCGACAGTAAAGGAATGAGAATGTGGTGGTGCTGCTTGCTCTCCTTAAAGGAGGAGGCACGCAGTTAGAGAGTTCAAAAGAGCAGCGCCCGTTATAATAGCGATAGTAAAGAGAGAGTGAGGTAACATTGTTGATGAGTCAAGTATAGCTGTGTAAGTTGAGCCACCCAACACATGAGAAGCTTACTCCATAAAGGGGTGGACAAGACCCCTATACAGCAGGTGGTGAGCGGGAGTGAAGAAACTGCGGATCCGATACAACACACCTAACATCTTAGAAGCTGGGTTGGAAAGGAAGTATATGTGATCTTTCTAAGAAAGCTCAGAAGAAAAGGAAACGCCAAGAATGTTAAGAGAAGAAGAATTGAGTTGAGTATTGTTGAAGGCAAGAGAATAGTCGTGTGGAAGATTGTGACGAATAGATACAGTGGAATGAGGAACTGGTTTTTGAGGCATTGATAGCCACAAGGTTTTCTCTGCCCCAATCAGAGATAGCAGAAAGATCAGAGGTCAGTTGCACCATAGCCGTCCTACACGAATCATGGAGTGACTGTTGAGAGGGGGGGCTTTGGGAAGCGAGTGGAGAAGTGAAGAGTGGGATCATCGGCATAGGAGTGCACAGGACAAGGAGTGCGAATTCAAAGGTCATTGATAAATAAAAAGAAAAGAGTGGGTGACAGGAGAGAACCCTGAGAAACATCACTGTTAAAAGCTTTAGGAGAAGAACAGTGGCCATGTAAGGGGTTCCAAAAAACCTTAGTCCCCCCATTTGCAGCTTACATGTTTACTTATATCGAAATAGTTTTTAGTGATTATAAAAATATATAAAATTCTTTATTTATTGCAGGTATTAAAATTACTCTAGCTGATAAAGTGATAATATAATGGCTTCTCAATTAATTGGTGATTCGGAGAGGCAACGTGTAATAGATCGCATACGAGCAATAGCATTTCGGGAAGCTCGTGATGCTGGAGCTACCTTTATAACACGTTCATGGGTTGCCAAAAAGTTGCGAAGAAGTGAGGACTTCGTCAAAAGAAATTGGAATAAATCTTTGGATGAATGTGAAATGGATACAACCAAATCTGGTCGCCCACATTTGCTACTCTCTCAGGAAACAAAGGACATGATTGAAAGCGGTACGCGTAAGCGGAAAAACAGCTGTGCTAAACTTTCTAGAGAGATCGAAGTGTTGAGAGGAAAGATCGTTAGTGGTGAGATCATTCGACTGTAACGTCATAGGCAAGGTTTAAAGCCTTGGCATGAACTTCCAAAGCCAAAAAAAACTCAACTTAACATCGATGACAGAATGTGGTTTGCCCATTATCTTGAAGATTGGGATGTGGATGATTTCATGCATTTAGCTGTCTCCGATGAATTTTTTGTTTACGTAACACGTCGGCTTAACTACCAAAATGATCGAGTGTGGGCCACAACACCAGATGAAATCGATGACAATGAACATTATCGCGAATTATTAAAAAGACCAGACTGTGTTGGTGTGTTTGTTTTGTTCACTGCAAAGAAGCTCATGTGGGTGCTGAAGCCAAATGGTCAGAGTTGGGATGGACAGTATTTTCGTGATATTATTCTATCCCAGCATGTCATTCCTTTTCTAAGAAACCCAAACAATGTTATGGATGTCGATCAGGCCACATTTCTGCACGATAAAGCCCCCTGCTTTAAGACATTAGCCACTCAACAGTTGTTGCGGAACCATACGATCGATTTCTTTGGAAATGAAGAATGGCCAGGAAATTCTCCTGACCTGAACGTCTGTGAACACATTGGATCAGTTATAAAGGACAAGGTTGAATGTCTCTTGTTTCAAGAACCTGCAGCAAATCGATTTTCGAAGGATACAATAACGCAACACATTGAAACTCTTTCAGAAAATTTGCGTAACGATCAAGATCTATTCACGTCACTTTTGGCAAGCTACAAAAAGCAAATTCAGGCTGTCTTGGAAGCCAATGGTGGGAACACCAAGTTTTAATTGTTTCTCATTAAATGCAGGATTAAATTCTCGTTTGTAAGGTATGTTTAGTTTTACTGTACCTCTAATATTTTAGGCCATGGGCGGGGGGGCTAAGATTTATTGGAGCCCCGTATAACCGAAGCTATAGATCAGTCGGAAACGAAGTGAGATATGAAGGCACATATAGATGGATAGAAACCGAAAAAGGGCAGTTTGGAGATTAAACATTTGTGTCAGACTATCAAAACCTTGTGATATGTCTAGCGCAATAGAAAAGGTTTCACCAAAATCCCGAAAAGAGGATGGCCGAGAGCCAGAGAGATATGCAAGAAGATCGCTAGTAGAGTGTTCCTTGCGGAACCCAAACTAACGATTTGAAAGATTATGAGTAGATAGGCGTTGAAGATCTTCCTATTAAGGATAGATTCAATATATATATATATATATATATATATATATATATATATATATATATATATATTAGACCGGCCCAGGCTCATAGCGGTGAAAAATATTTTTTTTCCTTTCTTAAGTCTTACCCCTGGAATTTGTTATGCGTGTCGATAGGAAGTTTTTAGTGGGGTTTCAGCCGGATTCCATAATATTTAGTAGTGCCGACAGACTGAAATTTTTGGTTTTTCCGCACCACCCAGGAGGTAACTACAACAGGCGCGTTTCTTTTAAGTGGTATTTCCAATAGGCCTAATCCACTTTTATAATGCTAAATCATGAGGTTGATGTGCTTCCTGTCTTCATCATTGATTTCTTTGCCTCTGGAAACTGCTCTCGGTGTTTTTCCACGACTTGAAGAAGGTACTGCAGTCGTTCTTCGTTTTTTGTGAGATGACTGCTGGAACTCTGAATTAATGAGACCGCTCTCTCTGCATTATCGTTTACAACATTCATTGTTTTAATATATTCCTTAGCTAATTTATAGTCGTCCCTGTTATCCCATTCTGTAGGATCTACTTCGAGAAACGTCGATTGAAGAGACAATTTCTCAAAGAAATGGGTCATCATGAGTGTGGTCAAAAGCAATTCGTTTTTCTGGTATTTCTGAACCAGGTCTTTCCAATGCCGTAACCATCTGCCGTTTCACTTGCAAAGTTATGCCATCATCAAAAAAGGCAAGCGACACAAGTTCTTCATTTAGATAACAGCGGTGACGGCATAGTGCTTTGCTAGCTATTGCTAAAAGTTTCTTATCATCATATTGCTGAAGCTCTTGTAGAAACTCCAAATCGGTTCTTGGTGCAGAAAATGCGATGGGAGCCGCAAACCATTTTGGCACATAAAAGCGAACAGCATAGCGAGAGAAGCGTTCTATTGCACTCTGTTCCTGTTTTGTCAGGTTGAACTGCGAGCGAAACAATACAATTTTGATGACATAAATCACTCGTGACATCCACCTAGCGCGATATAAAGCCCCAGGTTGACGAAAATGTACTCCTCCTGAGGGGAACACCACCTAAATAAATAATTGATAAATAACACTAGGCAACAAAGATTTTGTTACAGAAGACCAGATAGGTGCTCCTAGCTAATTTCGGTATGCTGATTTCAAATCTATAATTAGATTTTTTCTATCACGTCTAGATTTTGTGTAAAATGCAAATCACTTTTAGTAAAATTTTCTACCACGTCCAGATTTTGGTTTTAATCGGCTTAATGCCAGTAATATGAAACTTGCTTTTCAAGGTTAAAGCAATTTTTTTTGCCAACTATATACAAATTCGAACAATTTTGATAAATAAAATTTATCCCGAGTCACTACGTGACAGTCAAGCAGAACGGTTGTTGAAGCTCTCTGCTGATGAGCAAGTGACAGGTTGTGGTGACTTGTGTGTTTTTATAGCATTTGTTTTGTACTACGGTGTGTATTTCTTTTTATTTTGCACATCGTAATAATTACTTTCTACGTTTTTTCAGATATTGTATGGTAATTCAAAATGGCATCAAATAGACGTGCTTGTGTAAATCACCCAGACAACTTCTGCTTTGTCTGTGGACAATATACACCTAAGCCACAACGTAGAAACATAACAACAAAGATTAAACTTGCCTACAAGTGTTATTTTGACTAAGTTAGGAGACCAACAGAGGGACTGGGCACCACATATTTGCTGTGCACAGTGCAATGCAATGTTAATAGCTTGGATGAATGGTAAAAGAAAAGCTATGCCGTTCTCAGTCCCCATGGTTTGGCGTGAGCCGAAAAATCACTTCAATGATTGTTATTTTTGTTTGACAAAGATTGCTGGTTTCACAAAGAAAAACAAATCAAAGATCACGTACCCAAACTGCGAATCAGCAATGAAACCAGTACCACATGATGAAACAAATCCACCACCAGTTCCACCAGCAACGATAACAGACAGCAGTTCATCTGAAGATTCTGCTAGTGATATAGAAACAGGGAAAGATGGCATATATGTTCCAGATGCAAATATTTCCCCACATTTGTTAAGTCAAGCGGAGTTAAATGACTTAGTGCGCGAGTTGGAATTACCAAAAGAAAAGGCAGAGTTGCTTGGTTCAAGACTTCAAGAATTTAATCTTCTACAACCAAACACCAAAGTTTCCCATTTCCGCCATCGCCATTTAGTTTTCATCATTTTACTTACAGGAAGAAAACGTTTGTTTCTGCCACGATATCAGTGGTCTGATGCAAGGGATTGGCTGTCGCTATGATCCAAAAGAATGGAGACTGTTCATTGACTCTAGTAAAGCTAGCCTTAAAGCTGTATTACTGCACAACGGCAATGAAAAACCTTCAATACCTGTAGCACATGCCACTGGCCTTAATGAGACTTATGAATCGATGAAACTGCTGCTAAGACTCATCAAATATAAGGACCACACATGGAATATTTGTGGCGACCTTAAAGTTGTATCATTACTTCTTGGGTTACAGTTGGGCTACACAAAGCATATGTGCTTTTTGTGTCTATGGAACAGCAGAGATGACAAGAACCACTACAAAAAACATGATTGGCCATCTAGAACTGAACATGTTGTTGGTAAATACAATGTGAAACACCCAGCACTTATTGACCCTCAGAAAGTACATCTTCCACCACTTCACATTAAACTTGGCCTTATGAAAAATTTCGTGAAGGGTATGGATCATGAAGGTAGTGGTTTCCAATATTTAAAGGATAAATTCAAAGGAATATTGACAGATGCTAAGCTAGAAGCTGGAGTTTTCACTGGACCACAGATCCGCAGTGTCATCCACGACTCATCGTTTCCATCTAACCTAAATGAGAATGAACTAGGAGCATGGACATCTTTCGTTGAAGTTGTCAAAAATGTTCTTGGAAACCACAAAGCTGAAAACCACCGTAAACTCGTAGAAAACATGCTTAAATCTTATGAAATAATGGGATGCAGAATGTCTTTGAAAATTCATTTTTTACATTCTCATCTTGACTTCTTCCCGGCCAACCTTGGGGCTGTAAGTGACGAGCATGGTGAGCGCTTCCACCAACAGATCTCAGTTATGGAAAACAGATACCAAGGTAATTTCAACCCAAATATGATGGGAGATTATTGTTGGTTCCTGCAGAAGGAGAGCTCGTCATCCTACAAGCGACAAAGGAAGAGGACACACCAAAGTTTCACTTAAGAACAGGAATTTGCCTTTCAGTAGTAACAACAAAATACTAACGCGCTTTGGGTGGATGGTTGGGCGCAGGGGGGGGTAACTCCGCCAGCGGAATTCCGCTGTCTGCCTTAAGCCAGAATAAAGGAGGAAAGACATCCCTGTTCACTAATTATTTAAGTATGCTTAACATAAAACGTGGCACGGAAAAGTAGCTTAGACGGCTTTCGTAATAGAAGCGGGTGAGAAAAAAATGAAAAATAGGGGTTTTCGGTTACACAAAATCTGGACGTGATAGAGAAATTTTGATATCAGATCTGAAATCAGCATCAGCGCTTTAGTAGGAATCAGTAGTTCACGTGTCTGTAACCAAAAAAAAGTTGAAATTTGTTGCCTAGTGTAATTCAAGAAGTTCGCGAGAATCCGCTCTTGGGTGACTTCTCACAAGTTGTTCTTCGCACAGTGCTAGGATTTCTGCTTTCCACGACATGTTTGTATTGGCAGTTTCAAATCTTTTATCATCCATCTGTTTCCAGGAATTCTTGAAACGTTTGAAAAGTAATATATCCGGTCCCGTTGAACCACCGTAACACTTCTGGAAGCGTCAGATATCACATTTTCATTAATATGGTGGCGGCAAGCCAAAGAAAGGAGTTTTCTATCAAGCTTACTTTCGATTATCATGCAAGCGCCTTTTTTTTTTTTTTGCCAGTATTGCTAGCGGTAGTATCAAAGCACATTGCTTGAATACATTCTCGCAAATTCCAATCGTCTAAGCATTCTAGAACTGCTTCTGCAATTTTTCCGCCTTCTCCAGAAACAAGTTTGGGTACTGCTAGAAACTTAGACTTTCCTCCACCGGATACAAGAATAGCTAGCCTATCTACAGTACTTTTTCATCACCTGTTATATCACGCATTACTTTACCATCCCAATAAATGGTAAGCGGAACGTCAGAGGTAAAGGTTTGCTTAATGTCATCTGCAACTTTTTGGCGCACTCCACGCCCTCTGTACAGTACTTCTGTCCAAAACAACATTGTCAATGTCATGTCCAAGAGAAGTTGCAGCAGCTGAAAGCACCATAACAGCACTACAATCACTTGTTTTTGTTCGATCTAATGCCATTGCCAGATCAAGTGTTACGATGCGCTTACACTTATTTGATATTGTGCTGCTTGAAGGTTTGGATGCCATTTCAGGAGTGTACGATGGGCCTGGCTTTGGTTGCTCATCACTACTACTGCTTGAACTGCTATTACTGAACTGAACTGCAGCTGATGACAGTTTCTTTCGCAACGCCTCGGCTTCTTTCTTTCTGTCTTCTCTTTTCCGTTTTCGCATTTGCTTAGCGACCAGTTTGTTATCATACACTGGTATGCATATGAAATTTGTTTGTCTGCTGTGAGGGTTTTTTCAACTCATATTATATAATTCGACCATGGTGAATTCGAAAATGACATTGGTTTTCCTCAATCAGGTCAGGTTTTTTCTCTATTGGCCATTTATTATAAGTCCAATTTTATCCCCAAATTTATTGATTTTTTTAGCTTAAACACTGTAGATACGAGTAATATTATAAGAAAACTCGTGAAAAATGAAAACATTGTGTGAATAAATACTTTTATTCATACAATGAATATGGAAAAAAGTTTATTGAGGAAGGAATTAAGTTTTTTTGGCTTTCCGTCTGTGTTTTTCTTCGGGCACGTCTCGCTTCAAACACCAGCAATAGTCCGCCAGCATATTGATATCCCAGTTTCCCTGGTACCTCTCTTCCATTATTTTGATATCTTGGTGAAATCGTTCACCCTGTTCCTCACTATAATCCCCGCAATTTTCAGGAAAATAGTCCAAGTGGGACCACAAAAAGTGCATTTTTATGGACATGCGCGACCCATGAGCTTTGAAAGCGTCCATCAAGTTTTCGACAACGGACTCGTATTCTGGACTTCTACGCTTGCCAAGAAAATCAGTGACAACTGATTTGAATGCCTGCCAGGCATTCTTCTCAGTTGGAGTCATTGCGTTTTCCAACTGAGTATCCTTGATCAAAGTTCGAATTTGAGGACCATCAAAAACCCCAGCATTTAGTTTAGCATCAGATATGAGAGGAAATTTACTCTCGAGATATCGGAATGCTGAACCCTCCTTATTCATTGATTTGATGAAATTTTTCATCAAGCCCAGCTTAATATGAAGTGGTGGGAGCAAAATTTTTGTTGGTGGTACAAGGGGCACTGAAACGACATTATGCGACCCAGGTTCAAAATTCTCTCTGGATGCCCATTCACGCTGTGCATAGTGCTTCTCATCCGCTCGGCTATCCCATTTGCAGAGGAAACATGGGTATTTCGTGTATCCCCCTTGCATTCCCAATACAAATGCCACAATCTGAAAAAAATGAAAATATTTAAAGAATTTAGAGAATTTGTTGTATCAGATAAAAAAATCTATGCACTGGACTGTATCACTTCTGTGGGGAAGTTAAGTGTTCTTATACGCTCTCAAATAACCTTTGGAAAAACAACATAGTCAATAGCAATAGTTTACTTATGATATTAGTATTACCTTCAAATCTCCACAGATCCTCCAGTTATGTTGGTCGTATACGAGAGCATCCAGTAAAATTTTCATGTTATCGTAGCTCTCAGTAAGTTGTACGGAATGTGCTACAGGGACTGATGCAACCCTATTCCCAATGTTGAGAAGTACTGCTTTCAAACTTCGTTTAGACGAGTCTATAAATAGCCTCCATTCTGATGCGTTATATGGCAGGCCCAAGGATTCGATTAGCCCCTCAACATTGCAGCAGTACACTGAGGAAGAGGTATTTTCGTGCACTGCAAATAACTTGCGGAATTCTTCCTCTCGTTTCCTATAGCAGGAGAATGTTGTTCCCGGAGCCAGCAAGTTGTCCTCTCGAAGTCGTGAGCCCAAGATCTCGGCAGCTAATTTGGAAAGTCCTAAATCCCTGGTAAGATCATTAAGTTTGGCCTGGTTGAGAGGCCTCGGCTCATTTGAAGCGGTATTTTGAGGTATATACGACTGGGACTGGTCATTGGCATTGGTCATTGATTCATCATCAGAATCATCGAAGTCCAGGGTTTGAAGTGGGTCGGGTATTGGAATTCCAGGACCATGGGGTACAGGCCCCATAGCAGAAGGAATGTCAGGGTATACAACAATGTGTTTATTCTTCTTGTTAACTCCTGAAAATAGAAACACAGAAACATGGATATAAAACTTGCATATGAAATAGAAGAGGCATTCAGACAGTGGCGGCTCGTGAGAGAAGGCTGCGGTCTGTAAGATATGAAATAGGTCGATGGAGTCTGTATATTTTCTTTCTTTTTCATTCATATTGTCCCTTCAGGACAATATGAATGAAAAAGAAAGAAAATATACAATCATTGTATATGTAAATGTAACTTGTATAACAATATGTATGTGTAAATGTATTTTCTATAACAATATGTATATGTAAATGTATGATTACCATTATGGTGATTATTATGCTATATATGGTGAATATTACATTATGGTGAATATTATGTCAAGTTTCATACGAGGATTTCAAAATATTTAAGAAAAATAAATTTATAAGCCCACCTTGGAGGTTTGTCATGCAGAAATAGCAATCTGTCACGTGATCCTTTCCTTCTCTCCAAATCATGGGAATTCCAAAAGGCAAAGATTTCGCTCTGCCTTTGCTCCATCTTCTCAAATTTTCAATGCACGTCTTGCAGCACATATGAGGGGCGAAATTTTTGTCCTGGTCCCCTAGCTTAATTCCAAAGTATGCTCTATACATTGTCTTCACAAATTTAGTGATTTGGGACTGGTTATTTGGCATGGTAACCGTCCCACATATGTAGCAGAATCTATTGGGATCATTTTTACACGCTCTATTCATTATGAAATATTTTATCTATATGCCTGAAAAGTAAAAAAAGATATTATACAAGTGAAACAAGTGATGATAGATGTTACTGTTCCAATTCCGCTTTGACAAAATCACGAAAAATTCTATTTTACTTATGAGGCCATAGCCGGATAACCTGAGCTGATTGAGAAAAACGGATTGCAGATTCGAAATCAGCAGGAACATCTCTATAAGAATCACTTACAAAACCCTTGACAGCAAAATTGATGCATACCAGTGTTATCAGTCATGTAACCTCGCCTCCCTTTTTCGCTTTGAGCATTTAGGAATGACCTATCTTCCTCATTTGACATCATTTGTAAAGCATTTGCGTGAGCTATATCAAAAAGGTTATCTAAACTATCTTGGAATTCAGTTTCTTTTTTAATTTGATTTTGATTACGGTTTGATTTTGATTTTTGAAGTGATCTGAAGTTCTCATACATTTTCTGAATTTTCGTTAGTACATGCTGTTTGGCACTGGTGGGTATTTTCGCCTTGTCTCAAATCTAAAAAATCTCAGCATAAACTATGTTGGATGCTTCTTTCAATGTTTTCTTACTGTTTTTGAGACAGAAAAGCCGACATAGTACATCTCCGTTGGATGGAAGCTTCTTACTGCCAATTGTGTCAATTGGCTGTCCAATCAGCCATATTTCAGTTTTTCTTCTTGTTACAATTGAATCGGACATGGTGAAGGATAAAATCCAATGTTAAGAGAAAACACTTGCACATCAATCTCTCACTGCGTCTTAAACAATACTGACGTGAACAGCGACCCTCCCACTTTCCTCCGTAGCCGACGATGTCACCAGTAATGACGTCAGGTCAAAAGACGTGTTCCTACTCAACAGTGTAACATGTGACAGTGAGTGTAACGTGTGTAACAGTGTAAGATGTGGAGCACAATCCACAAGAGTGTGAAGAGGCATGGTTTGCACACAATATTTGTACTACGAATTACGGGATTTCTTAAAGTAATTTTACCAGCAATTGATGTTTGCGCAATAAATGAAAAATACAAGAGGCTGTCGGCACTACCAAAAGTTCATAGATATTGGTGAAATTTAGTGTGCGAGTATATTATGATGGTGGTAACAATTTTAGGGGGTTAGACTTTCACTTTTCAAAAATAATTTTTTGGGGGCCAGTCTAATATATATATATATATATATATATATATATATATATATATACGAGGGCCATTCAATATATTTTGTCACCTTTTTTTTTCCTTTCCAAGTTTCCTTGTAAGTTCCAGAAATTTTGTACACAACTAGTTACATACCATTTTGACAAGTTTTTATTTATTTTTCCACATAGTCTCCATCCTTTACTACGGCTTTCCTCCACCTCGAAACAAGGGCCTTTATTCCTTGCTAGTAAAAGTCCGCTGTGTTCCGCTGGAACCATCTCTTAATCTCCTCAACCTCCTCATCGTCACTTTGAAACTTTCTTCCACGAATAGCTTAAAACTGAAGCCACCAATGTTTTACCATCGGAATTTATAGAAAATACCGAAGAAGACATGGATGTAGATTCAGAGAGTCAGGATGTAGATTATGAGGCCGATTTAGAATTGACTGAGAATATTCAGAACAGGCACTCCTACAAAAACCTAGCATTAATAGCAGATCGTTATCGTGTAACTTGTAGAGCTACAGCTGCAATAGTCAATGCAGCTTTAAAAGATATGGGGATCCTTAACCACAGCAACATGTGATAATAAAAACCCACTCTAGTAGACAGATTTTATTTCCACAACAGTTTCGATGCCCACTGGCATCCTCTTCGGGTGGGTACAAAAACGAATTCGTTTTCTGTATCCACCCGAAGAGGATGCCAGTGGGCATCGAAACTGTTGTGGAAATAAACTCTGTCTACTAGAGTGGCTTTTTATTATCATATTTTGACCTTCACGTAGAAAAAAGTGAAGTTTTTTGCACACCAACATGCTTGACAGAAAGAAATTAGAAAGAGAAAGAAATCGCATGGGTGAAACAAATACTTTTAGGTCTAAATCCGAAAATCTGAAGATGGAATGCCTTGGATTTGATGGAACTAAAAGTGAAAAGATGAAAGAAGAACACTATGTTATTATGAAAGAACCTGGAAGCATCTACGTTGACCATGTCACACCAGATAATAGAACTGCTCGCTGCATAGCAGAAGAGTTGATAACTATTATTACAGACTCGAACAGCACAGATACTATCAAAGCTTTACTGTGTGATGGTAGTCCTGTAAATACAGGAAAAAATGGTGGAGCCATAAAACTGGTTAAAATTCATCTTAATAGACCAGTGCAGTGGTTGGTGTGCCTCTTGCATTTGAAAGCTGCCTTTTATGCACGTCTACAAAGCCATTGATGGTAAAACAACAGGTCCAAATACTTTTGTGGGTTCATTTGGGAATAAACTGAAAACAGATTTAACAAAATTGGAGGTAGTCAAATATTCTCGCGTAAAGGGAAACATTAAAGAAATTCCAGCAAATGTTGTGAAGCAGCTAAGGAGTGATCAAAGATACCTATATGATATGTGTCTGGCAGTGCAAACTGGAGATACTTCTCAAGATCTGTCCACTCGATCCCCAGGTACCCTTCACCATGCTCGCTGGTTAACTCTAGCCAACAGGATCCTTCGATTATATATCTCAACGCCAAATCCCGATAAAAACCTTCAAGATATAGTCAAGATTATTATGCATTTCTATGCTCCAGGGTGGTTTTGGATAAAATCTCATCCTAATGCAACTGATGGTGCATATAACTTTTGGCATTTAATATGCTTGCTTCGAAATTTAGATGAACAACATAGATCAATCATAGAACCAGTATTAAAGAATAACGCCTACTTTGCCCACCCAGAAAATATACTCGTATCAATGGTAACTGACAAGAGACTAGAAATTAGGGAGCAAGCTATTCAGAAAATCATCCTTTCAAGAACAGGATGTTCAGGTACCAGAAACTTTGAGTTACCTCGAACCCTCAATTTCCAATCTACTGACTACACCGAGATCATCGATTGGCAAAAAGAGATCATTACTCCTCCACCACTGCTAAACAATTTTAGCGAAGATGAGCTACAACAGGCTCGATGTAAGCCACTGGAGATAGCTTCTTTTCTATGCCACAGTCAAAGTGTGGAAAGGGCAGTGAACCTAGTAATAAAGACATGTCAGGAAAGGAAACAATAGGATATGACAACCATCAAAAGTTTATCTTAAACTCATTAGAATCACGGCGAAAACTGCCCAAGTTTGAATGGAAGGCCCAATGGAATGAGTAAGAAACATATGAAATAAAATTTCCTAATGATATTGAAAATTTCTTCCCTTTTGATGTGATAAAGAACAATGAAAAAGTGCATTGAATTTTAACACATTTATTATGCCTCTAATTTTTTCTTCTGAATATATTGTTGTACTTAATTAATTTTCCTCATACTGTACATTATTAAATAAAATATTATACGCTAATAAAGATTTATGTCATCAAAAAACCTGAATATAGAGTAAGTCTCGTATAAATGGAATATTCTTCAATATAGGTAAAAAAGTGAAAAATTTTGAAGGGGGGAGGAGGCTTTAAACAGCAAAAATAATTTATGAGGGGTTCCTGTGTTCCATTCAAACCCCTCACAATGTGTACCTTTACAATATAAAATTTCGACCCGGCCTAATATATATATATATATATATATATATATATATATACTTTGTGGAAAAAAAAAAAATATATATATATATACTTTGTGAAAATAAAAAATATATATACTGTATATATTACAAGGTGTTTCATAAAATGTGAGACGCAATTTCAGGATGGATTCAGGACCTAAAAACAATGAAAAAAGTTTATATAAACATGCCCGAAATCGCATTGTTTCCGAGTTACATCCCGTTATGTGTTCCAGCAAGTATTCACCTTACCTTTAAAGGAAGTGCCAAAATGACCGCGTTGCGCTTGAATACACGTCTGAACACGCCTCGTCATAGACTACCTGACGCGTTGAAACATTCCAGGTATTACTCGGATTTTCTGGCATCCTTGTTCTACATGTTGGCGAAGCATTTCATATACAGTTTACAGTACAATGCAGTATTGTTTGGCTTTTTTAATTTTTTAGATGTAAATGCCATTAGTTACTTTACTGGTAGTTATGTGCCATTAAAGTGTGTGAAATTCTGTGATTCATATCCAAATCTTTTGTTTTTTCATTTTTTGCCAGGGAAAATTATAGTTTTAAAATTTAATGATTGAATTAGTGATATATTATATATCCCCAAATAAGGGGTTCCAAAAAACCTTAGTCCCCCCCCCCATTTGCAGCTTACATGTTTACTTATATCGAAATAGTTTTTAGTGATTAAAAAAATATATAAGATTCTTTATTTATTGCAGGTATTAAAATTACTAGCTGATAAAGTGATAATATAATGGCTTCTCAATTAATTGGTGATTCAGAGAGGCAACGTGTGATAGATCGCATACGAGCAATAACATTTCGGGAAGCTCGTGATGCTGGAGCCACCTTTATAACACGTTCATGGGTTGTCAAAAAATTGCGAAGAAGTGAGGACTTCTTCAAAAGAAATTGGAATAAAACTTTGGATGAATGTGAAATGGATACAACGAAATCTGGGCGCCCAAATTTGCCATTCTCTCAGGAAACAAAGGACATCATTGAAAGCGGTACGCGTAAACGGAAAAACAGCTGTGCTAAACTTTCTAGAGAGATCGAAGTGTTGAGAGGAAAGATCGTTATTGGTGAGATCATTCGACTGTACCGTCATAGGCAAGGTTTAAAACCTTGGCATGAACTTCCAAAGCCAAGAAAAGCTCAACATAACATCGATGACAGAATGTGGTTTGCCCATTATCTTGAAGATTGGGATGTGGATGATTTCATGCATTTAGCTGTATCCGATGAATTTTTTGTTTACGTAACACGTCGGCCTAACTACCAAAATGATCGAGTGTGGGCCACAACACCAGATGAAATCGATGACAATGAACATTATCGCGAATTATTAAAAAGTCCAGACTGTGTTGGTGTGTTTGTTTTGTTCACTGCAAAGAAGCTCATGTGGGTGCTGAAGCTAAATGGTCAGAGTTGGGATGGACAGTATTTTCGTGATATTATTCTATCCCAGCATGTCATTCCTTTTCTAAGAAACCCAAACAATGTTATGGATGTCGATCAGGTCACACATCTGCACGATAAGGCCCCCTGCTTTAAGGCATTAGCCACTCAACAGTTGTTGCGGAACCATGAGATCGATTTCTTTGGAAATGAAGAATGGCCAGGAAATTCTCCTGACCTGAACGTCTGTGAACACATTGGATCAGTTATAAAGGAAAAGATTGAATGTTTCTTGTTTCAAGAACCTGCAGCAAATCGATTTTCGAAGGACACAATGACGCAACACATTGAAACTGTTTTAGCAAATTTGCGTAACGATCAAGATCTATTCACGTCACTTTTGGCAAGCTACCCAAAGCGAATTCAGGCTGTCTTGGAAGCCAATGGCGGGAACACCACGTTTTAATTGTTTCTCATTAAATGCAGGATTAAATTCTCTTTTGTAAGGTATGTTTAGTTTTACTGTACCTCTAATGGTTTAGGCCATGGGCGGGGGGGGCTATGGTTTATTGGAGCCCCGTAGTTCGTTACAGTAAAACATTTCGATTGCCGATATATATATATATATATACATATAAGGCTTCATTTCTGAAATAGTATATTAGACTAGCAAAAGGTCGGCGCTACTCGCCGATTTTGCTAGATCTGCGGTGCTTCGGCTGAATTGTGGGCCTACGGCGTATTTTATTTTGAACATCAGTAGCCCTTTATCTGGATATCATTCCTATTCCTCTCACCTTGGGCCTCAATAATTGGGGTGCCTTCGGCCTTCCAGTTACTGGCAAACCAATTATTCATTCAATAAAACTACAGAAAAGAACGCAGCCATGAAAATCTAAAGCTTCACAAATCTTAATACAATGAGCTCGGATTTGAAGCGTAAGATTTTCATGACTGCGTTCATTTCTATAGTTTTATTGACAAAATAACTGAACCGACAGTAATTGGGGCCCTGCGGCCCGCCAAATCATAGTTTTCATTGTTTCGAGTGCATCAATAATATTGTTATAGTGTTCCATTAGTTGTGATGATAAGCATGATCTTCCTGACCGGAATCGATGTTGGTTATCATTTTTTTTCTGAGTTTCCCCATTAACCCCCTCCCCTCCCACATTACCCCACCCCTCTCCCCCACCAATTTTTTTTCAGAGTTTCTCCATTAACCCCACCCCCTCCCCCATTACCCCACCCCTCTCCCAATACCCCCTCCCCCACCCCTCTCCCCCATTTACCCCCACCCGTCACCCATTACCCCCAAGGGGGGAAGGGGGCTGGCACCTTGCAAAGGATTTACTTTAATTTTTTTTGGTTACATGTATATATCGCATCTATTTTTCTGAGTTTCCCCATTAACCCCACCCCCTCCCCCATTACCCCACCCCTCCCCCATTTTGTGCCAAAATTATGATTAAAAATGAAGAAATGGGAAGAACTGTACCCCTAAAAGGGGTGGCAGGATTTATGTTAGGGAATTTTTTTTTAGCATGGGCACTGCAGAATAAAAAGACGCATCGAATGGTGAAAACCGCATTGTTCTACACCAATTGTAGCGACCTGTAGGTGTGCGCAAAAAAACTGTTACACATATATATATATACAGTATATATATATAAGGCTTCATTTCTGAAATAGTATATTATATATATATATATATATATATATATATATAATATATATATATATAAGCAAACAACCACAGGGAAAAGGAAACACAAAGTCCGAGCGCTTTCGTGATATATTCACATTATCAAGGAGGAACAGAAAATAGACAGAGATTACAAAGTAAATGAGTTAAATAGACAAGCAAAAAATTCACAATCGGCACCTCAAATTAAAGGCCTTAAAGCCCTCTAAAGATTTTTTCAATTGATAACATAATCTGTAGGCTGCTAAATTACTAAATATGTATATAGATGAAATTAGACAAAAAAAAAAAAAAAAAAAAAAAAAAAAAAAAAAAATTATAATGGTTATTAACACTAATATTTAATTAAAGCAGGAAATTAAATGGCCAGAAATTAATGAAAACAAAGGGAATGGTGCCATCGTCTTACAGAATATTACAAAATTTTTCTACAAACAGTCTGGAAAAGTTGTTTTCCCAAAAGCAACCCAGTTGAAAAGTCCAATAAACCCCCCAGCAACCAAAGATTATACACGAAAGAAATATTACAATTAAAATAGACACATAAGAATGTTAACAGTTCTTACAATAATATTTATTTATTTAACAGGGCAAACCAATAAGGGGGCAAGAATGCAGTCAAGAAAACAGTAGGCCCTTCGCCAGCTTTCTGACAATGCACGAATCTAATTTATACAACCCAGGACTAATATTAAGGACCAAATCCTCATTATTCTTGATCACACTTGATTCCAGTATATTTCTGCTAACAATAGATTTACTAAACCTTAATTTGGAAGCATTTTTCCAATCAATGGGATGATTAGTATCTCTTACGTGAATGAAAATGGCGTTAGATTCCTGGCCACTTCTTATACTGTATTGATGCTGTTTAATACGTAACTCAAGGGTCTTACCAGTTTGGCCAATGTAAAATTTATTACATATTGTGCAAGGGATTTTATATACACAACCATGTTCACTTAACGGGGAGTTCTTAATCAATGAATTCTTAATTACATCTAAATTTTTGAACGCAATATTTACGTTAAAAGTCCTCAGCAGATTCGGCAGATCAAGGAAATTTTCTCTGAATCGTAACACTAAAACATTTTTTGTGTTATAAGGAATCTTATCCTTTACTTCGTACAAGGTTTTCTTTGCCATTTTTAAGGACTTATCTATGCAGTTCTTTGGGTATTTTAAATCAAAAACAATTTTGTATACTTTACTAATTTCGTTTAATTAGTGTTAACCATTATTATAATTTTTGTTTTCTGTACTGGTGTTTTGTCTAATTTCATCTATATAGCTTTCGATAAATGTGACCATGGTATAATAGGACATAAAATTAAAGACATGGGAATAACAGGCAAAGTGGGAAAATGGATCTACAACTTCCTTAGTGATCGTCTGCAGGTCGTCAAAATTCAAGGTATATCATCATCAGAATCGGAAGTACGCAGCTCAGTACCACAAGGGACAGTACTGGCCCCACTCCTGTTCATTATCATGCTAACAGACATAGACAGCGGAGTAAACAGCAATAGTATAGTAACATCCTTTGCAGACGATACAAAGATCAGCAGAAAATCAGCGATGTACATGACGTGGAGGCCTTGCAGAGGGACACGAACAAAATATACAAATGGTCAGAAGACAACAACATGTCATTCAACGCCGAGAAATTTCAGCTCTTGAGATATGGTAGAAAAGAAGAACTTAAACAGACTGCATATTATGCTCCAGATAGACAGGAAATTCAGAGAAGCATGAAAGCGACTGATCTCGGGATAATAATGACAGATGATGCGAAATTCGAAACACAAAATCAGAGAGCGATAAATAAAGCAAAAAGAGTCGCCGGACAGGTTCTAAGAAACCTTCAAGAGAAGGGACAGGACAGTAATGATTCCCCTGCTAAAAACACTGATTATACCAAAACTTGAATACTGCTCAGTTTTGACGTCCCCATATAAAAAGGAAGAAACTAATAAACTAAAAGAAACGCAAAGGCATTTCACAGCCAAGATTGATGGCTGCAAAGAACTCAACTACTGGGAAAGACTACGTAAACTAAATCTGTACTCACTGGAAAGAAGAAGAGAGAGGTACATCATAATCTGCATATGGAAAATGATCGAAAAACTGGTACCAAACCTAAAACTAAACCCAATTACCATTCAAACAACACTGGAAAATAGGAAAGGCAGAATGTGTAGTGTTCCCAAATTAAAAGCACGACAAGGGACCTCCTCAACCCTGAAGGAAAATAGCTTGGTTGTCAGGGGGCCAAGACTTTCCAACCATCTTCCTAAGGACCTCAGAAACGTAACGGGGGTCAAAGTTGAAGTCTTCAAGAAAAGACTGGATGCCTGGCTCAGGACAGTACCAGATGAGCCGCGCGTGCCTGGCTATGTACTGTGGAGAGCGCAAGAAAGTAACTCGCTCCTCCACCAGGCCAGACCTAGAGGCGGGGCCACCAGCTTGACCTCCGTGTGAAGAGAGACCAACACACGAAACAACATAAGGTTCATAAGGTAAGGTAAGGTATAGTCTTTTTATATTTAGTAATCTAGCAGCCTACAGATTATGTTATCTATTTGTTATCTACGTTATCTATTTGTTTTTCATTAAATTCTTGCCAATTAATTGCCTGCTTTAATTAAATATTAGTGTTAATAACAATTATAATAATGTTTGTTCTCTGTTTTTTTTTTTTTTTCTAATTTCATCTATATACATATTTAGTAATTTAGCAGCCTACAGATTATGTTATCAATTGAAAAAATCTTTAGAGGGCTTTAAGGCCTTTAATTTGAGGTGCCGATTGTGAATTTTTTGCTTGTCTATTTAACTCATTTACTTTGTAATCTCTGTCTATTTTCTGTTCCTCCTTGATAATGTGAATATATCACGAAAGCGCTCGGACTTTGTGTTTCCTTTTCCCTGTGGTTGTTTGCTTATTAATAAGATCACGTGTTATTTTGTGATTTTAGTGCATATATATATATATGTAACAGTTTTTTTGCGCACACCTACAGGTCGCTACAATTGGTGTAGAACAATGCGGTTTTCACCATTCGATGCGTCTTTGTATTGTGCAGTGCCCATGCTAAAAAAAATTCCCTAACATAATTCTTTCCCCCCTTTTAGGGGTACAGTTCTTCCCATGCCTGTACACGCATTTTTTTAATTTTTCATTTTTAATCATAATTTTGGCACAAAATAAGTCAATAATTACTAAACATTTAATATCATTCGATTCACAAAAGATTTATCGATTCAATTTAAAAAAGTATATATTTTTAAAATTCATAAAGAACTTTTTGCTAAAAACTAAAAACAAACATGCATTTTTAAAATTCAATGATTTTTATACAAAATATTTTGATATTTGTTATAATTTTAACATTTTTCGATTCACAAAAGATTTCTTTATCGATTCAATACAAAAAATCACAAAAGATTTCTTTATCGATTAAATACAAAAAATTACGTAATTAAAACGGGCAATTTAAATAAACACGAGTTTAAAGTTAAACGAGCCACACTCGAAATTATTTACCGTGACTTTTGTGCGTTTTATTACTGTGGCTTTTGTACAATAATTTTACGTATACACAAACAATTTGATAGGATATTGATTTATCGTTCTATTTTTTAGTTGTCATAGAAATACGTTAATTAAGTTATCTGAATCGATGCGCTTTTATAGTTGAAGATCATTTTTAGAAAATTATTTATTTTCGCCACTTTAAAATATTACAAAATTTCTATTAGGTATCCTAATATCATTATGCCTGTCGCTGTAAGTAAGAAAATAGCCATTATTTTCCATTTTATGAAAATTTCGGACCCCCTAGGCCTACAAAACCAATTTTCCCCTTTTCTTTATCAAAAATTGTTGATTTTCGGAAGTCTTTCGGTTATAAATTTGTACCAGTCTATTGTTTATCTATAATAATAATAATAATAATAATAATAAAAAGACGTGTGTGTGTGTGTGTGTGTGTGTGGTGTGTGTGTTCCAGCCATCAGCCATAACTCCACAATAGAAGCAGTTACAAACATGAAACTTCACACACTTATTGATTAGGTCCCGAGGTTGTGCACGGGGGTGTTAATAAATTAAATAATTAATTTTAAAACATTAAATGACGTCATCAAGATCATTACGAAACCTATGGTAAAATTATTGAATACCCGGTTAGGTTCATTGAATGCCAGGTTAGGTCATCTGTACGCCCTTGACGATTGGTTAGGTTAAGTCGTGATATTTTCGTTGGCTTTAACGAAAATATCATGACTTAACCTAACCAATCGTCAAGGGTGTACAATTAACCTAACCGGGCATTCAATTAACGTACCCGGGCATTCAATTAATCTAATCGGGCATTCAGTTGACCTAACCGGCCATTTAATTAACCTAATCGGGCATTCAGTTGACCTAACTGGGCATTCAATTAACCTAACCGGGCATTCAGTTTACCTAACCGGGCACATATATATATATATATATATAGCGTTCAACATCCACCCCGGCAACGCCGGGTCGCTCCGCTATTATTGAATACCCGGTTAGGTTCATTAAATGCCAGGTTAGGTCATCTGTACGCCCTTGACGATTGGTTACGTTAAGTCGTGATATTTTCGTTGGTTTTAACGAAAATATCATGACTTAACCTAACCAATCGTCAAGGTGTACAATTAACCTAACCGGGCATTCAATTAACGTACCCGGGCATTCAATTAATCTAATCGGGCATTCAGTTGACCTAACCGGCCATTTAATTAACCTAATCGGGCATTCAGTTGACCTAACTCGGCATTCAATTAACCTAACCGGGCATTCATTTTACCTAACCGGGCATATATATATAGCATTCAACATCCACCCCAGCAACGCCGGGTCGCTCCGCTATTATTGAATACCCGGTTAGGTTCATTGAATGCCAGGTTAGGTCATCTGTACGCCCTTGACGGTTGGTTAGGTTAAGTCGTGATATTTTCGTTGGCTTTAACGAAAATATCATGACTTAACCTAACCAATCGTCAAGGGTGTACAGTTAACCTAACCGGGCATTCAATTAACGTACCCGGGCATTCAATTAATCTAATCGGGCATTCAATTAGGTCAACTGAATGCCCGATTAGATTTAATTAACCTAATCGGGCATCATTACTATTATAATTTAGCAAAAATGTGTCTGCCTGTCTGTCCGCAGAAAAAACTTTTACGTTTCTGAACCGATTTCGACCAAACTTCGTATGGTGGATGGGGGTGATGAGTAATGAACGAAAATATATGTGTGACCAGCCCCCCCCTACCACCACCAATTACTGGGCCCGAGGGCCCCCAGCACCGCGATAAAACTATAGAAAAGAACGCAGCAATGAAAATCTTGAGCTTCACATCCGAGTTCATCGTATCAAGATTTGTGAAGTTTTAGATTTTCATGGCTGCGTTCTTTTCTGTAGTTTTATTGACCGAATAATTGGTTCGCCAGTAATTGGAGGGCCACAGGCACCCCAATTACTGAGGCCCAAGGTGAGAGGAATGGGAACGATATCCAGATAAAGGGCTATTGATGTTCAAAATAAAATACGCCGTAGGCCCACAATTCGGTTTGGGTTGAAGGTCCAAGCACCACAGATCTAGCAAAATCGGCGCGTAGCGCCGATCTTTTGCTAGTGGTATACTAAAAGTCATGTACGAAGTTTACTAAAATGTTCACTTTTCAACGTTTGTGATGCTGTTTCTTCTCTGAATTATTGTTGATATGGACGGCTAATATTATTTGTTAAAAAATAAGTTTTCTGATTAAAAACTTAATTTAATAAGAGGAGGTTCATGTGTCGTATACGAAATTTAATATAATTATTTTTAATATGATTTGTTATTTAATTTCATTGTTGATTAAAATTTTAAAAAGTTGATCATTGTGGGTAAAGATAATTTCAAAACAAAGACGAGAGCGGAGTTTTGGGCGTTTTACAAGGTAACCAATCATATAAAAGTTTACAGTGCAGCAGTGCTGTGCTCGTTACTTTATAAATGTAATGCCGTTACCGTTACTACAGTCTAAATGTAACGCTGTTATCGTTAGTTACCATTTTTAAAAAGTAACGAGTAACGGCACCGTTACTCGTTACCGTTACTTTTAATGAAATGTAAATATATTATATACATGCATAGGTATATTATAATTTATATATACATAAAATATTATATTATATAAACATTCGCTTGTGCGAGTGTGTTGGTTTGTATCCACTGTTTAATGCATAGGCTATGCAGTCTGCATGCCTTCATTGCGTTGACTTATAAGGCATAATATTTAAAACAAAATTACTGCAAGATTTATTACTAGGAATTGCAACATAACAGAGGATGTAGCATACTATTGATACTAATTTACTAATGCTAGAATATACCAGGAAAGTTTAGTTTTGCAAATCAATAATATGAAATACTAAAGAAATGAATCAAATGAGTTATTGTGCATGGCAATGATAATTGAAATTTATTAGCTAAATATACAAACTTAAGAACTATTATTGAAAAGATCTCTATTGGCCTTAGTAGTATAGCCGCAAAAGGGGAGAGTGCAGGAATGTTGCAGGTTATTATGTAATGTTGCAAAGGGGGTGGGGTTGTTGCAAAGGGGGTTGTTGCAAAGGGGGTGGGGGAAAGGGGGGTGGGGGGAAAACTTGGAGGCGGCGTTATCCCCCAAGAGAAAGGAGGAGGAGAGAAAGGAGGAGAGGTGTTCACCTGGCAGGAGCCAAGTGCACATTAAGACTTCCAGCTGAGTTGGCGTTGTTTTATAGGCTCCTAATCAGCCAGTTGGCGTAAATGGCTTGAGTTGCCAGATAGCGCCATGTATTCCATTGTATACATTATTATAGACTCCTAATCAGCCAGTTGGCTGGTTGTCAGATACCTCTTTTTAGCAGTATTATTGCATACATTATTATTATATACGCCTAATCAGCCAGTTGGCTGGTTGTCAGATACCTCTTTTTAGCAGTATTATTGCATACATTATTATTATATACGCCTAATCAGCCAGTTGGCTGAGTTGCCAGATAGCGCCATGTATTCCATTGTATACACTATTATAGACTCCTAATCAGCCAGTTGGCTGGTTGTCAGATACCTCTTTTTAGCAGTATTATTGCATACATTATTATTATATACGCCTAATCAGCCAGTTGGCTGAGTTGCCAGATAGCGCCATGTATTCCATTGTATACACTATTATAGACTCCTAATCAGCCAGTTGGCTGGTTGTCAGATACCTCTTTTTAGCAGTATTATTGCATACATTATTATTATATACGCCTAATCAGCCAGTTGGCTGAGTTGCCAGATAGCGCCATGTATTCCATTGTATACACTATTATAGACTCCTAATCAGCCAGTTGGCTGGTTGTCAGATACCTCTTTTTAGCAGTATTATTGCATACATTATTATTATATACGCCTAATCAGCCAGTTGGCTGAGTTGCCAGATACCATTGTATACACTGTTATAGACTCCTAATCAGCCAGTTGGCTTAGAAGGCTTAAATATTGCCAGATACCTGTTGTATACAGAATACCGGTAGTAGAAGGCATAACAATAAACAACATTGCATCATTCTTTTTATTATAAATATATAGAAAATAAATATACATTTGAGGAATATGCGTATAACAGAAATATATACACACAATTATATATAAAATAAAATATACATTTCATATACATTTGAGGAATATGCGTATAACAGAAATATATACACACAATTATGGATGTATATATATATAAAATAAAATATACATTTCATATACATTTCAATATGTACATAAGAGAAATATATACACATAATTATATATAAAATAAATATACATTTCATATACATTTCATATACATTTCAATATGTACATAACAGAAATATACACACACACACAAATATGGTGATATACAGGGTGTTTCAAAAGTCCCTCATTATTTTTAAAATTTTATTAAAATAGCAATTACAAGAGGAACCAAATGACAATTTGGTTGCTGAGTCTACGATTCATGAGAATTTTGGTGGCATCAAACTTGGCTTCATAAGTCTACTGGAAAGTCACTGGTACACCTCAACGTGGGCACCGTCTTTTTCGAAACAAGCTAGCCACCGTTTTACGCATTCTTGGCCGACATTGGACAACATTTCGGGAGTAACAGAAGCACACGCATTCCTGATCCGTTCTTCGTGTGGGGAGGACTCGCGGCTTGGTGGCGTACATTTTGCTCTTAATGTAGCCCCACAAAAAGAAGTCGCATGGGGTAAGATCAGGCGAGCGAGCAGCCCATTCGATGGGACCACGGCGACCAATCCACCGATCCGGGAACTGCTTATTCAGAAATGAGCGAACCTCACGCGAGTAATGAGCAGGGGCACCGTCTTGCTGGAAAATGACTTCTTGCATGTCAGCTACAGCTGACAGTTGGGGGATGCAGAACTCCTGAAGCATACGAAGGTAATTGTCTCCGTTGACGTTCACGGAATTTCCATCTTGATCCCGGAAGAAGAACGGACCAATCAGCCCAGCTGAGGAGATGGCACACCAGACGACCAATTTCGGTGTGTCCCTTTCATGTTCACGGATCTCCGCAGGATTGTGAGTTCCCCAGATGCGGGTGTTGTGCCGATTGACGCGACCAGAAAGGTGGAAGAGAACTTCGTCGCTGAACCACATGTGCTCCAGGATCGATGGGTCTCTTTCGTAGTGATGCAGCAGTGTCTCACACATCTCCACCCGGCAATCGTAGTCTTGAGGTTCCAGCTTCTGAACCACCTGGATCTTGTACGGATACAGCTTGAGACCACGCCGCAAAATCCGTTGGATAGATGTCGCGCTGATGTTCAGTTCCGCAGCAGCTCGCCGAATGGACTTTCCTTGACTCTGAGTAAACGCCTCACGGACAGTTTCGACATTCTCCTCACTCCGCCCACTTCGAGGTCTTCCTGATCGTGGTTTGTCCTTTACGGATCCGGTCTCCATAAACTTCCGGGGGTGGCGACGATGGGTTCCTATCCGGTGCATAATGCTGTCCGTAGACTGCCCGGAATCGTCGCTGCACTTCGACCACAGATTGAAAAACCTCCTGCCATGCAGCGATTTTACACCTCTGCTCTAGAGTAGCATGGTAGCAGAAGAAAACTGAGCAAAACTTCAAATGTAGACTCAAAAAAATTCTCAACTACTGAGTAAGAGTTTACCACAAGATGAACGTCGTTGGTCGATTAGCTGCAAAGAAAATTGAAAATCAAATTAGTGAGGGACTTTTGAAACACCCGGTATAAATAAAATATACATTTCATATACACTTCAATATGTACATAGCAGTACAGGAGAAATATCAAGCAAAATATATATATATAATATATATATAAACACAAATCAATAGAAATATGCGTATAATCAAAATATATATATACAATTCACTTTTTTTTCAAAATACTAAATCGGTCTTAATCGAGTTTACAATTACATCATTATTGCTCTGCATTACGCAGTCTATGCGGCTTAATAATATTTCACCGCTTAAAGTATAGGGAAACCTGTATTCGATATGAATGGCTTTCATATCGTTCAGTACTATTTTTGTCCCCACTTTACAACCGGTTGGCAAGTCATCTTTAAATACGTCTAGAATACAATCAAAAGCACGCACAAAGAGTTCATCGTTAGCTACATTATTAAACGCAAGTTTATAAGAATGCTTTTCCAATCGAGGGTTTATTTCTACCGACTCGAGCTTTTCAATCGTGAACTCTTCACTCAACATAACGGCAATTGAAATAATCTTCTAAATCGTTACGGCAACTGCGCGTTATATAAAGAAATAGTTCTTCAGGGTGAACGGTGTAGGTGAGCTCAGCCTTGTACCGATCAATTGCTTTGTACCAAAGTTCATGGTATTTCAAAGAGTCTAAACTTTTTAAATAAACATCCAGCACTAGACCATTCTCACCAGTCCTACACTCGGTAAACCCATCGAGCAGAGCAGTGTATGCGTATTCAAGAACTGTATCAAAATAAAGCATATCCGTAACACGCGCGTCTAATATAGGTTTCAGTTTACGGAATCCGACGATTTCAAACATTCTGTCGAGGATGAAACGGTTTCGCGTAGGAATAAGAGCGTTATTATCAGAAGCATTCTTCCACATAAGCCTTATATCAATGCACGGCCGATCGTTATTTATACACAACGTACATACAACGGCGTATGAGGGCGCGTCACTAATCTGCTCTCTTCTTGTACCTACGTTAGCAGGTATTTTATAACGATCTTCACACCACTTATCAACTATCACAAAGATTCTATTCATCTCCTCGATACTTAAATAAACACGTTTGTTTGTCGGTCTACATTCCGTTTCCAGTACATAGCTAATGGTACCGGAATTACGCCTGAACACGCGCAACGATTTCGTCACGGACACATCGTACGAGGCGTTGAGAATGCTGCTCAAAGGAAGTTCCATCGTATTCGAGGAGCGCACGTCTACTCGGTTCAAGCTCTGAGATAACTATGAGCCGTGTGAGGCACAGGCAGGAATGGTTCGACGGGCGGCTGACTCGATGATACGTGAATGGGCATGTTCGTACGACTCGAATTGTTGCACATATTTGTTTTTCCGTTTCGTCACTACCAGCCTACGCACTTTGGATAAGAACTAGGCGCTAATCATCTCCACACTCCGGCGCACTATTTGAGAGGAACATATGCTCATATTTTTCCTTTCTACCCATCAAACGATACTCATCTCTAAAATCTGTTAAAAACTCACGCAAGGCACTAGCCACAACCTCACTATGAACCTCATCATGATATACGTTAATATAGTGATAAAAACACCTAAGATTGTCCATGATCACGAGATTCACATTTTCAGACGTAGGGTATGAGTAATCGACATGGTGTAGCATGACGTAATACCGCTTGTCACACCACCCATCCACAAGGCTCATTATCCATACCTGCTGCTTCTCTTCTGCACGCGTTGTTTCTTTTACTTCACGGTGTATGTGAGACTTATAAAGTTTAGCCCTGCAGCATACTTCAGCACATCGTCTGTGCAACGAAAGCCTTCAACAGTCTCACCAGAACATCCGTAGAGTATTTGTACATCTTGGAACTTCGCACAATCCAATGTGGTTTTAAAGAGCATAGGAGGGGGGAATAGGAAGTTTTTTCGGTATCCACCACATCCTCACACTTTACTGAATACCATTTCATAAACGTTGTGCAAGCAATATTAAAGGTAGCCATTTCAATATACGTCTGATCTGAATACACGTCTGATCTCTCGGGCTTACTGCGGTCGACTGACCACGCAGGGACTCCCAGATAGTAGCATGACTCACGCAGTGGGCGGAGCTTAGAACTTTCACCTACACACACACACACACACACACACACACACACACACACACAAAGGAGAAAGTGAAACGCTATTTGATTTATTGAGATATTCATATATTTACAAATACGATTCGAGATATTCAAGTTATATATATATATATATATATATATATATATATATATATATTTACAAATAGATACGATTATATACAAGACGTGTGAGTTAGAAGCATCATTGGTATCCAAAGGGTAAGGTATCATAGGTGCCAGGTAACTGGTAACGTTTCCTATAGGTGTTACGGCACACCATCGTACCCCTAAGTTCCTTCACGCCTCCCAGCTTCTGCGCCCGAAAATTGTGGGTGCCTACAATTAGTTGGTGAGGTTGCAAACATACTAGATCCTTCAACGACTCAAAGTTAACAACCTCCCGATTCGCATGGTTGAGCGTAATACCCTTTGCCTTCACGATATATTTCATTTCATCCCCTACCCTGACCCGTACCCCATAAGTCTTATGTCCTGTTGAGATAAAAGAGTCGGCGTATGCGTCGTCCCCATACTCATCCTTGATCTCATCAGTGAGCTCGCCGAGGAACTCCCCAATAGCGGGCATGTAATCACCCTCCCTCTCTGTGATATCACGCTATCTGTATCGGCATACAATACTCTCCGCCCAAGAGAATGCAATAGACCCCAAAGTTTTATACGGGCGTAGGCTGTTGTGAAGCTCGCCACAGGTATGTTTGTAACCCTTGAGGTATCTGTGGCAAATTCAGTGTTGTTGTACTTTATTACGTAAGTATTACCTACATTCACGATCTCCATGACCTCTTTATCGGGGGCATTGGCATAATCCCAGACATCGCTATAACTTTGTGCCAAATGAATGTTCCCTCTGCCGGTATTCTGCGCAAATTTTCCCCATAGACTGTTTAGACACAATTTTGCACTAAAGCGCTTGCCAGGATTCTTTACAATTTGGACACGATCAAGTTGTATACCTTCGCGGTCGCGGTAACGTTGAATATAGGCAGACTTTTCATCTTCGGTATCAACTCCTCGCGGATACCCTGATGCTTCAACCTTATCCTTCAAAAAGGCGTTTATATATGGTGTGAAAAGGTTGGGGAGCTTCTGAAACCTCCACACCTCGTGTATCTTCAGTATTCTATAACCATGGCGTACGGCTAGGGCCAGCTCAGGACTTGTATATACGCCTCTGATCTTACGCTGGTGGGGTATATGGTTACATTCGCCGTTATCCTCTTCCGCGCACTTCACGCACAGGGGAAACATGAGCTTGTCGTCGATAACGACAGGTAAGATCGGCATCCATAAATTGCGTGGGGGGAGTACGTCTACGAAAGAGAGCCCAAAGTAATGATCATTCAATTTTTTGAAAATTCATTGATGGATGGTAGGCTAGGCCCCACCAGTTTCTCAGGAGCGCCCACGGGGTACGGATTGCGCTTCATCACGTATGGGTATAAAGAACAGAAATCGTAGTAATGGAGCTTCACGCCCTCCGTAGGTGGGAAGTATAGTCTGAAAGGATTTGTACGTCCTCCAAACAAGCTATCACCACATTTGAGAGGATCCAGCACCATTAAACGCTTGATCGTTTTTTATTTCCTCACGGTATACATCGTCTGTCTCCATCCGTGCATCATATTCATGCTCCCACAAGACTTTGTGAGTGAACTGTGATCCTATAAGTTGATCGCGGGTGCGGGTCGATGCAAGACAGTCGGCAGGAGACCTACCGTTGATATCTCGGTGACTCCGCACTCAGGACGGGGCATCCATGCCACCAGCAACCGTTAAAGGAGTACACATTCTTCACACCAGTGACACGGTTTTCACTTAACCCATCAACCCAAAAAACACGTCCATTAATCTTAATGGGTACTTCACCCGTGTTGCGGGCGTGCTTTATGTATACACTGTTTGTTGCTGCAGGTGTATGAGCCAGTAAATAGCCTTGTGTCCGTAACTGCGGGGTTGTTTCGGTGAATAATGGCTAAGGTGTCTTTAGGCATGAAGTTATTCTTGAACACCGTAAAACATAATGATGCGATGGTTGTTGCGACTTGCAGTGGATCGCATTTGAAACGGGCTATGTACATACTTCTAAAGGCCTGGAAACATACTCTAAGCACGCGCACATCATTCACGCAATAACGCTCACATTCATCAGCTATATTATAAGGGTTACTTTCATTAAAACTGTCGTAGTATCGATCAAAGTCTTCACGTTCATCCATGCAGTCAAAATAATGTTTGGGGGGTGGTGGGCCTACGTAGTTTAAAGTCTCGCTGGTGAGGAAAGTGTATGGGAAGTATCCTTTGGAAACTTCAGCTGCTACTCCCATCACCTTGGGTAGCTTTGCTAATTTACAAGGTGTGAATAATAAATATCTTTAAATTGTACATTGCCTCTTATCTGCATCTGTATTAATTTGTTGCCTCTTTTCAATGGATCACCTGTAAATATCTCAGAGGATTCGTGTTCAAGCAACTCCTTATAAAGGAACTGCGTGTCAAACTTTGCCCCGTTATGGGCGAGAATATACAGAGTCATTTTTTTGAACTTGTCGGCTAACTTGACAATATAGGACACAAATAGTTTCACAGGACTATCGCTGACATTCGTTTTAAAAACGTTTGTCCGTTTACCGCATTTGGGGCACTCGTCACATTCGATACCCATACACTCATCACAGATGGTCTGGCTCACAAGTAAATGTGGAATTACCTCTTTGGTTTCGGCGTTCGTATATGTTTCTATATCGTAGTACACAGTTATACAAGGGTTATTTTTAGGCTTAGCATCTTTCATATAACACACATGCTTTACTCCATCCGCCTTATATTCCTCCTGGCATGTAGGACAGTGAATTACGTCGCACTTGTGCTTAAATTTTCCCCAATTATCCATTGTGTGAAACATACCACATTCACAGATTCTCATTTTCCTGCACGTACCAATTGATTTATGGAGATCAAAGCAGCTATTATTGAAAAATGTGCGTCTACACACATCACAGTCTCTCTTCTCAACTACACGGCTTTCACATTTGGTGCTTTTACACTGCTCACATACATGTGACATTCTTTACAATGTCTCACTATATCATCCGCAAACTCGAGGCACCCCTTACACAAATCATGATGTCTCCCATATTTTCGACTTTTGTCATAACTCGCGTAAAGCCCCCTTATATTACGGATGGGGAGATACGTTGTCCCTGACAATCCTAAAATAAGTAGGGGTCTTGTACGATCTCTCACACAACTTTTAAAAACATACACAGTCCGGCGGCGATCATCCAAACCAAATACAACTATGCGCACATTCATTTCCTGTTCTACCTTTCTCAGCTCTTCAGGACCCATATTACAGTCAAATTCAAGTTCACAGTCTACAGCTAGTTTACGGGCACGCTCAACGATCGTAGGCAGCCAAATTTTTTGAGCGTGTATTTTGTACAGTAAACATACGTGCTAAGAGTACTGCTATAAAGCCACAACCACGATCGACGTTTATATGCCTTCGGTAAATAGTTGGAGAATTGAAGTTAAGAGTGTACGGTATGGCACTATGACCCGCAACACGGAATACACGGTCAATATTTACCGTGAAGTTGTCCATATTGAAGGCTATACTACTTTGGACGGCTTGCATTATACGCCCTAATATATATTCTACATCTTCAGCAGCCAAACGTCTAAACGGTACTATCACCCAATAATCGTCTACATCACCGTCATCTGACCCGAACCCAAAGGACAGACTCGTCCTGACCTCACGCTCGTCGCGATTCTGAAGAGCAAACTCTATAATACGCTCTACTACCCTGCGTATCCCGCGCTCAATTCCATTGCTATACAGGGCTCTAGGGTCTACCCTGACTCTATACCGATTTCTAGTCAAGGCGGGGGTGGGGGCTGCGGATCGCACTAACTCTAACGTAATAACATCCTCAACAGAACGGGGCGGATGAATTAGGGGGTATATTAGGTGCTGCTGCTGATGGGGGCCCTGTTGCGTAGGAGGGTTGGGGATCTATTATTGTAGACTTAACAGAACGGGGGGCGGAATAAGGGGGTATATTAGGTGCTGCTGCTGGGGAGGTTGTTGCGTAAGAGGTTGAGGGTTGGGGTCTGCTGCAACAGGTACGTATTTCGGTCGCTTATACCTGATGTGGGGTTCTCATACCTCCGCTTTGGACGTGCAACCTGTATCGCTGGTGAGGGTTCAGGGGAGGAGATCACAACTACACTGTCGTCGAGGTCATCCGTAATGGTAGGGTGCTCTACCTCATCGTCGGTTCTGTGGAGAAGAAATATAAGGATCAGCACTCAAAATTTGTAATATTTTGTAAATGACCCACTTAGGAGTGTGACGTGTTAGAAATGGACTCTGTAGAAAAATTCAGATTCACGAGCCCATCCACATGTATTATATCTGGACCTACAGGATGTGGTAAAACTGTGTTTATGCTTAAAATCATTAAGAAAAGGGCGAGATGTTCTCGAAATTTGTGCATAAAGTTATATGGTGCTATTCGACGTATCAATCAGTGTTCAAACGAGTACCAAGATGATATTTTGTTCCACAAAGGTGTATATGACGTTAATTCGCTAAGGGAACTGAAACATACAATCATTGTAATTGACGATCTCATGTTGGAGATGGATAAAACGTTTGCCGAGACATTTACAGTATACTCCCACCATCTTAACATAAGCGTGTTCTTCATCAATCAGAATCTATTTTTCAAAAATAGATACATGCGCGATGTGTCGTTAAATACGCAATATCTAGTCTTATTCGCGCAACGTAGAGATGTATCACAAATTGGGGTATTAGCCAATCAAATGTTCCGAATCGGCGTAAGGAGTTTTTGGAAGTTTATAAAGAAGCTACAAGCACGCGTTTACGGATATTTGCTTTGCGACCTTCATCCGCGAAACACGTTTAGTGCTTCTGCGAACGAATATATTTCCAAACGAGCCTGAACGGTGTATATTCCAGAATGACAAAGAGACTAAAGAATACCATGAATTAATAAAAATCTATCATCGACTGCCCGGGCAATGCAGCAGATGTTTATTAAAAATATCGACGCCGACTTTTTAAAATGCATCTGTGAAATCTGTCTTAACGTTATAAATTGCAATGTATCAATGAAAACCCATCAGAAGGCTCGCCTACGCCGCTACAAGAACATAATACGTACACTCGCTCGTAAAAGTCAAACTGTAGGAAGAAAAAACGAGTTATTGTGCAAACAGGAGGGTCATTTCTCCCCATCTTATTTTCAGTTTTGGGCCCTTTACTGACTAGATTAATATAATGAAGAAAGTGGTAGTGATTCCCCAAGAGGTGTACGCTTCACTGCAAAGAGACACGGATCTAGATCCCCGTAAAAGCAGACTTAAAAGAATGGAAAGCGAATTGTTAGCCCTATTAACAGTGAAAAAACACCTGATGAGAAAAGAATCTTATACCAAGAAGCTCTGCAGAAATTTCTTCACGAGTACGAAAATTATAAGAGCCCTACGGAGATTCCTGTGGTTATTAGGCACAGCACGGGGGACGATGGCGACATAGGACCTGTACCCGACGATACAGCTGATCAACCAAAAAGATTAGCCACACAACATATCGAACATGTATTAAAAATACCCTCCCACTTACATTGAGGGGTAAAGGCTTAAGTCTTTTAAATCTATTGAATGAGGATCCCGCCATACAATGGACCGATACAGGGGAGATCATTGTGGAAGGATCAAAGGTACAGGGATCGAATATCGTAGACATTGTCGATGATCTGTGAGAAAGTGGGATAGGCCATCACCATCAGGATGGAAGCATATTAAAGCAAGACTACAACAATAAATGTCCCTAAAACGTTGATAGGAAATCTGAACAGGTTAAAAGACTTGGAACACGCAACGTCTGTGGCACAATTGAAGACGCCGTCACCCCTGCGGTAACACCTTTGAAGAGGAGCAAGAAGAGTTAACCAACCCTACCCACGTGCCTCTAAAATACGCAAATGGCTAACGTATTAACTAAACGTTATTATGACATTTCTACCCCATCCTCTTACGGCGGCGTAGATAGACTGCACGTTTACGGAGTAGGAAAAAAAGATGTTGAAAGATTTTTGAGGGAGCAGGACGCTTATACGCTTCATAAGCCTGTGAGAAAAAGGTTTAAAACAGCCAAGACAACGGCTTCTTCGATTGATTCTATTTGGCAAGCAGATTTAACAGACATGCAAAGATATTCTGTGTATAACGATGGTTACCGCTACATTCTATTCATAATAGACGTATTCTCTAGATCTGTGGCTAGTTCCTCTGAAAAATAAATCACCTGAAACAGTTGCTAAAGCCACCAAAACGTTAATGTTAAAAGAAACAGGGTTCCTGGCTATTTTTGTACGGATATGGGAAGGAGTTTATAGGCCGTGCTTTTCAGAATATGTTGACAGAGTTTAATATCAGCTATTACACAACCAATTCTATACATAAGGCTTCTTTAGCTGAAAGAGTTCAGCGCACCATAAAGGAACGCATGCACGTTTATTTTACACACAAAAACACATACAGATTTCTAGACATTCTGGAACCATTGGCATCATCCTACAACCGCTCACACCATCGCACGATTGGGGCAACACCTAACGAAGTTTTAGAAAGAGGTACGCTCCCGAGAAGAGATGGACCACCACCACCACCACCACCACACTCTGTGCGCTTCAAAATCAATGATTATGTAAGGCTGTCGCGTTCGGGGAATAAATTCGCAAAGGGTTTTGAGCAAGGATGGACACGCGAGATTTTTAAAGTTAGGGCTGTGAGACCTAAAGGTGTGATAATGATGTATTACATTGAAGATTTGAATGGGGAAGAAATCTCAGGAGGCTTTTACCGCGAGGAATTGCAGAAAGTTGCGTTTAATTTAGAAAAAAATGTGTTTAAAATTGAGAAAATTTTAGGAAGCAAAGGTTCAGGAAGGAGAAAAATGTACCTGGTGAAATGGCTAGGGTACCCAGAAAGCTTCAACACCTATATAAAAGCTGATGCAATAATGAAGCTTAAATAGTATGCAACATGGCTCCTAACCATTTCTACGTCACACTCCCGTCCTCCTCGTCCCTGTCTGTACACCCTAACAACACGCTAGCCAACTTTGTAACAGAACTCCATGGGCACATTGAATTGGGTCGTGATTCGTATGAGGTGGGGATATGCGAAATTCAGCTGGACACCGTCTTTTTAAATATTGAACATGAAGAAACCGTTTTTACGATTCTTAGAGACATTGACGAGTGTGAAAAAGCTGGGGTAGCTATGGATGAAACTATGCGCATCGCTTGGACTAAGATTGCACGGTATTACAGTACAGAAGTAAGACTAGGGCCGGGTCAATATGGTTCGGCCGAGGATGTTGTGAGAGGCTTAAACGTAAGTTTAAGAAACTCAAACCTTACGAATGATTTAGTATATGAAATCGTAAACAACCCTGCACATACACTAATCCTAAAATCAAAGACTAACAGATGTCTTAAAGAACATAGAAAGTTCAAAATTCTAACCAACGGCCGATATAGCGCAGCCTTCCAAAGAGACACATTTCACGAGACACAGTATAACTTGTCCAGATTAATGTATCAATTGAAGATGGAGAAATTGGCTGAAAGGTCCCCAGACATGTGCTATATTTACAGTAATATAGTGGAGCACCAGTTTGTTGGGGATACCCAGGCACGCCTGCTGCGCATTGCTCACATCCCCAACCATAGAGGAAGGAGTTTGAGTATTACATATGACAGACCCCATTATGTGAATGTCGCAACTAATTTAATAACCAATATCACAATATATATAAGAACGATTGAGGGCGAAAACTTCCCATTCGGTAACGGGAGCTTAACAGTGAAGCTACACTTTCGACGCACTGAGTTATAATGGATAGAAAGCCTTTCACCGTCTATCGAGGGATGCGATACCAGCGCGGTAGTGGACTTGGATCCATTTTTTCATCCATACTACGTACGGCTGTTCCTTTGCTGAAGAGGGGTGCCAGATACCTTGGAAGGAAAGCGCTACAATCAGGCCTTAACACTGCAGAAGACATATTGGCCGGGGCTAAACCTAAAGAAGCCCTAAAAAAACATTTAAAGCGTACACGGAACGAAATCATCAAAGATGCAAAGAGAAAAATGCGTGGTGGCGGGAAGAAGAGGGCCCCCGGAAGAAGAAGAAGGGGTCACGTGGTATTAAACGTAAAAGGCTATCAAAAAAGAAATGCTGTAAGCGAATGAAACCTATGGTTGACCACTTTTTTGACTGATATAAGCTAAGGATATTGATCTCATGAATCATAGTTTGTTTACCACTTGTCGAGAGAGGAGTCACTATTTCGCCATGGCACGCTTCATCCACCCATGTAGTTCACAATGCTGTAAGTCGGAGCTGTCCTTTTTTGAGCTCCCGCCAACCCAAGTTTCTATTGAGCACAGTGACTTTATTACAATTAACCCTTTAAACACAATTAGTTCCCCGAGTGCACCTATAGAATTCGTGATACCCAGCTCAGGTCCTTACTTTTTTGATCCAAGCTGTGTGCACATGTACGCTAAGCTACGTATAGCCCATTCTGATGGAACGGCCTGCGATGACAAATATGCTGTATACCCTGAAACAAACTTTCTGCACGCCATATTCAACCAGTGTGACGTATATTTAAATCAGACCAACATATCGGCAGGCACGGGGTACTATCATCTACGAGCCTATTTGGAAAATGTCCTCAACTTTTCCAAAGAAGCGAAGGCTACCTTTTTAAGTGCGGAGGGATATTATCAAACTAAAGATGAAAATAGTATAAAGGACAAATTTAAAAATTCTAAAAAGAAAATATACGAGTGTTTTGGACGGTTGCACACAGATTTCACTTTCCAGGAGAAGTTGCTTGTGAACGGGGTGGATATGAAAATAAAGCTCACCCGCACGAGTCCTGAGATCTGCTTAAATCTGGATGCGAATCAAGAAGAGGGCAAAGTCCGTTGTGGTTCACATTATGGACACATACCTCCGCGTACGGCGAGTGAAATTAAGTTCACCAAAACAACTAGAAATTGAGAAAAATTTACTAAACGCTACAGTGAAATATCCTATTAACAGAGTGCAGATCAAACTATATACGGTTCCTGCAGGGTTGGCATCGAAGCAGATAGAAAACATTGCCCTGGGAAATCTTCCTAAAAGGATATTAATCGGCATGCAGGACCACGCTTCGGTGAATGGAAAATATAAAAAGAGTGCCTTTAAATTCGAGAATTTCGGACTTAAAAATATAACTCTATACGTTAATGGCACTGCTTTGGGTGGAACAATGGGTACGGACTATTCATCAGACGCTGTGTTACCTCTTTGTGCCAGAGCCTATAGTAATCTGACCCATATTGCAGGTGATTGTGATGAGCTTGGTAATGGGGTAACGCAGGAAGAATTCATTGATCAATTTAACCTTTATCCGTTTGACATTACACCTGACTTATCTGCTAGCGTAAATACCCATTTAACACCACAGCAGAGCGGTAACATCTCAGTGCGGCTGGAATTCGCCAAGCCTATAGACGCTCCTATTAGTGTACTAGTATATCTCGAATCGCAAGCCCTAATAGAAGTAGATAGATTTAGAAGCGTTATCACTGACTTTTAAAATGGATGCTAATACACTTCAGAAAGTAATGGAGCGAGTCACACGTTCCAAATTTATCGGCGTGTTTGCGAAGAATGAAACATTGAGTTTGCCAAGTACGCGAGAATGCGGTAGTCTTATTGTGAACACAGACATCATCGGTAATGAAGGGATTCACTGGATCGCTGTCTATTTTAAAAATAGACAGCGCCTGTACTATTTTGATTCACTCGGTACTCAACCCTGGAGTGACCCTATTATTGTAAAATTTCTCGCTCAGTTACATATTCCCGAAGTTGTATGGAACCCATTTCGTATGCAGGGATATTTTACTAATGTTTGCGGAATGTACTGTGTCTCATTTCTCATGCATATGTCAAATGATAAAGAATTTATAAATTTTTTAAATTTATTTGACCCGTGTCACACTCACCGAAACGATGAAATGGTATGCAGACAGATAAAAAACCGTTTTCCAATTGTACGTACTCGTTGTATATTATAATGTTTTTGTTCGTATATTTGTATATTCGTTTATTGTACTGATTTCTTTCATTTAATAAATTTATGAAAATATATTGTGTCTTCTTATCCCAAAAAGATCGAAAAACACTTACATTATTTGACATTGTTGACTGATTAGTATATCATCCGTATTCCCTTCAAAAGATTGTATAACTCGTGTCAAATCCTCATCGGACCTTAAAGGAAAACATATACAGAGTATACAGACAGACAGATCCCCATTATGTGAAGATATCTTTGGTTCGAGGAGTGAACGCCATAAAAATTTCGATTTTAGCATAATGGGGAAATAACATTGATTGACATTTTTGGCGAGTATCTATTTGACGAAATACTACAACTCTCCATATATATAAAATCGAATTATGGACACTTACATTTCTATGGTAGTCCCTTGCGTCGGGTTGTAAGGAGCGTCACTGCAAATATCTTCTACGGTTTGCGTCGAAAATAGTTCGCCACAATCAGCCGCATTGAAAAGACTAATTGTGGTTAATGCTGCAGTATCACGTTCTTCATACAAGTCTGGGGAGACGTACAGGTCCATGGTTGATTATTCACTGATGCGAAAATAGCTACTGTTACTCCCAACTGAAAATATCCCCTTTTATATGCACATTCGCCAAGCTCCGCCCAAAAGACCAGATGTTCGTAGTGATTGGCTGCCGATGTAGCTGGGTGGAGCTATGACGTGTACCAATCCGCTATAACGAGACCGGACGAGTAACATATATATAAAATCGAATTATAGGCACTTACATTTCTATGGTAGTCCCTTATATTATATTTTTTACTTACAAATTATTAGTATTGTTTGTTAACATAATTGTTAACTTATTTTATAATAAAGAAATTATATCCTAATTATATTTTAAAAAGAACATTCGGTTTCAACGTTAAGCTGTGGTCTAAGGCGGCGTGGCATGAATAAATACTAAAATAAAATTAAATGTTAAAAATCTTTATTCATACGTTATTAAAAGTTAAAAATCTTTATTCATACGTTATTAAAAGTTAAAAATCTTTATTAATAAAACAGGATAGAAGCATATGAAAGTCAAGGTAAACTATAGTTGCAAATTAGGTTATACGATGTTTTTCGGATATACTACTGCCTCGGGTTAAATGATCCTGTTATTTTAAATCACGTATTTGAAAGAGTTAATTATTATTGCTACATAGAAAAAATCGTGCATTACGATGTTTTTCGGATATACTACTGCCTCGGGTAAATGGTCCTGTTATTTTAAATCACGTATTTGAAAGAGTTAATTATTATTGCTACATAGAAAAAATCGTGCATTACGATGTTTTTCGGATATACTACTGCCTCGGGTAAAATGGTCCTGTTATTTTAAATCACGTATTTGAAAGAGTTAATTATTATTGCTACATAGAAAAAATCGTGCATTACGATGTTTTTCGGATATACTACTGCCTCGGGTAAAATGGTCCTGTTATTTTAAATCACGTATTTGAAAGAGTTAATTATTATTGCTACATAGAAAAAATCGTGCATTACGATGTTTTTCGGTTGCACCACTAAAGCGTTTGCCAAACATGGTGTACCACGGTAAATTCAATTTATATATATATATATATATATATATATATATATATATATATATATATATATATATTGGGGGGAGATCTCTCACCCGTTCTTCGGCCCGACCCCGTTTCATTGTAGAAATAATAATAATAATAATGATAATAAGAATTGATGTGCAAGGTGTTTGCAGTTAAGATGTAGTTTGTGTGTAAAAAGTTATTTATTAATAAGTAGAATTTAATTGGCTTCAAATTATATTTTAAAATACGCGTAAATATTTGTAGAAGTAATAACAATGATAAAATTAATATCTGGAGTCAGTGGTGATTTCTGCTCGAATAGCTTGTTGAAGGATAATCCCTCGGGCCGAAAAAGGTCCCTAGAGACCTTTTTCGTTCGAATCGTGTCCCTAGAGACACGATTCGAACTGATTTAGCTTCTGCCTTTCATCGTGTGTGCGTGTGTGTGTGTGTGTGTGTGTGTGTGTGTGTGCGTGCATGAGTTGTTTATTATATATATATATATATATATATATATATATATATATATATATATTGGGTGTTTAAAAGAATGATATAATTATAGTAAACGAAATAACATAGTTTACCGTAAAATGAAGTTTTCTATTATGACGTTTTCGAAGGTAAACTATGTTATTTGTTTCTTTAAGTTCAATGAAGTCAATGTTAAATTTGCTTCTAAACTAAAATTAAATGTTATAAAATAAATAATATATATATATAATATATATATTGGGGGGAAGATCTCTCACCCGTTCTTCGACCCGACCCCGTTTCATTGTAGAAATAATAATAATAATAATAATAATTGATGTGCAATCGCTATGATCCAAAAGAATGGAGACTGTTCATTGACTCTAGTAAACGAAATAACATAGTTTACCGTAAAATGAAGTTTTCTATTATGACGTTTTCGAAGGTAAACTATGTTATTTGTTTCTTTAAGTTCAATGAAGTCAATGTTAAATTTGCTTCTAAACTAAAATTAAATGTTATAAAATAAATAATATATATATATATATATTGGGGGGGAAGATCTCTCACCCGTTCTTCGACCCGACCCCGTTTCATTGTAGAAATAATAATAATAATAATAATAATGATAATTGATGTGCAATCGCTCTGATCCAAAAGAATGGAGACTGTTCATTGACTCTAGTAAACGAAATAACATAGTTTACCGTAAAATGAAGTTTTCTATTATGACGTTTTCGAAGGTAAACTATGTTATTTGTTTCTTTAAGTTCAATGAAGTCAATGTTAAATTTGCTTCTAAACTAAAATTAAATGTTATAAAATAAATAATATATATATATATATTGGGGGGGAGATCTCTCACCCGTTCTTCGACCCGACCCCGTTTCATTGTAGAAATAATAATAATAATAATAATAATAATGATAATTGATGTGCAATCGCTACACGATTAATGGGACACATGGCGCTATCTGGAATACCTTGCGCTATCTGGCAACTCAGCCAGAATAGAGGATTATAAAAGATCGCGAAGTTGGTGATGAACCATTCCCCCCTCGGCTCCGGCCGAGTAAGGAGCTCTGCCCTTCTATTTCAGGCCCTTTGGTAAACCCCATAGTGGCCTCTTAGGTTAGGGAAACGAAAATAAATTGGGGGAGAACTCCACTCTGTCCTTCAGGAGTCTCTCTCCCTCCTTCAGCTCTCTCTCCTGCATGTATCTTCCTCCTTCAGATGTCTCTCTCTCCTGCATGTTTGCCTCCTGCATGTGTACTCATGCATGTGTACATCCAGCATGTGTACATCCAGCATGTGTACCTACTGCATGTGTACTCCTGCATGTATACGTATGTGTGTACCTCCAGCATGTGTACTCCTGCATGTGTACCTATCCTCTCTCCTTCAGGCGTCTCTCCCTCCTACAGGCATCTCTCTCTTCTTCAGGTCTCTCTCTCTCTCTCCTTCAGGCGTCTCTCCCTCCTACAGGCATCTCTCTCTTCTTCAGGCGTCTCTCCCTCCTACAAGCATCTCTCTCTTCTTCAGCTCTCTCTCCTTCAGCTCTCTCTCTCTCTCCTTCAGGCGTCTCTCTCACCTTGGCTCAGCCAACTGGCTGATTCTGGCTGATTCGGAGCCTATAAAACAACGCCAGCCCGGCTGGAAGTCTTAGTGTGCACTTGGCTCCTGCCAGGTGAACACCTCTCCTCCTTTCTCTCCTCCTCCTCCTTTCTCTTGGGGGATAACGCCGCCTCCAAGTTTCCCCCACCCCCCTTTCCCCCACCCCCATTTGCAACAACCCCTCCCCCTTTGCAACACCCCCCCTTTGCAACAACCCCATTTTGCAACAACCCTCACCCCCTTTGTCCCCTTTGCAACAACCCCCACCCCCCTTTGCAACATTACATAATAACCTGCAACATTCCTGCACTCTCCCCTTTTTCGGCTATACTACTGGCCTTTAAGAAAACAAGCTTCTCAAAAGTTGCATCTAAGAGCGAGCCTCGTTTCAGACGCAGTATATCCTTCCCTACTGCAAAAAACCCGCTCAACAGCGGCACTAGATGGTATAGGAGTGTTAAGTTTAATAAACATATTTTTAAAGTTAGTGGATGGGAAGGATGCAGAGCTAACGTGCCGTGAAGGCCCAGATGAGAGGAATGACGAAACCTCTGTTGATCTTAGGTCCCTCCCTGCTCCAGGGTTCTTCGCCTTTTTACTTTGACAGTGCTGTCAGTGTAGGGGACAGAAGGTGGATGGGGGTAGGCTGCCAGCATGCCAACGGCCAACATGCACACCTCGCTCATAGTGAAGGGACAAATTTTTAACGGTTAATGAATAATGAGTGAGGATCGAAAGAAACTAATTGCCAACTACGATAAAAAAGTAACAAATAACGACTAACGAATGTATTTCCCTAAAAACGTAACGTCGTTACTGAAAGAGTTACATGATTTGAAATGTAACGCCGTTACCTCTACCGTTACTAAAAAAGTACCGCGTTACGTAATGGCCGTTACTTGTAACGCGTTACTGCCCAGCTCTACAGTGCAGCCTTTTCTTTTAACTAATAAGAGCATGTATACCACTTTGGGTTGAGCGCGTTTTGCCATGGGACTTTTCCTACAAAAGAACAGATTCCTTCCTTCTGTGAGAGGCATAAGATGTGCTAGGTTTCAGTCCAAAATTATATAAATTAAAGACCAAATAATGTAGTATCAATCATGTAAGTACATTCCTGATTTGTTCTCTCTCCCTCGTATGTTAAATTAACAATAAATTAAAACCCCCACCGGTAAATTCTAAACCTAAAATTAATAAAGCGTTTTAGGAAAAGCACTGTTTTCATTTTCCTCGTCTACGCTGTTTGAATAGAAATGACGTTGTTTGTATAGAGAAAAACCGTCAAAAAGTAAAACAGAAATAAGTAATTAAAGTATTAAAAAGGGAACACTACATAAGTGTGTTTGGAGAGTAGCTGGATGGATACGTTCCTCTTCCGCTAGATGATGCAAAAACCTTAGGTAACAAGTGCTTTATTGTGTAAAAAAAATAAAATTGCCTAAAACTAAAAAATATGATATATAATTTGGAAGCTTCGATAAGAGAGAGTTACAAGGAGTTACAAGGACAAGCAGTACCTCAAAAGGCCTTGCGGCCCATACCAAGGAGGTACCAACGGCAACGGGTGCCAGGGAAAATTTTCTACACCCTCAAATAGTGTGCAAGATTTGGTCTAACCTTTTTTTGAAATGATCCACAGAGGAACTGTTCACAGCTTCTGAAGGTAACCTGTTCCACGTGTCACAGATCTTATAGGTAAAGTAATTCACACACACACTAGTCCTAAACCTTTTCAAATCCAACTTCCAGCCATTGTTGCGTGTTGGGTTATCATTTAAACTAAACATGCTTCTAAAATCGACATCGTTGAACCCACGTAAGAGCTTGAAAACCTCGATGAGTTGACCGCGCAGCCTCCGAGTTTCCAGTGAAAACAAGTTCAGGGCGCGTAAGCGTCGATTGTATCCTATATGCCTAACGGAAGGGATTAACTTTGTGGCCCTCGCCTGCACTAGCACTAGCCTGTCAATATCGTTCCTGAGGGTGGGCGACCAGAACTGCACAGCATACTCCAGGTGCGGCCGAACTAGGGAATTGTACAGAGAGAGCACAATCTCCTTGCTCCGAAACTGAAATTGCCTCCTGATATAACCCAACAGCGTCTGGGCTTTCTATTCCACCTCTACGCACTGTTTGGTAAACTTAAGGTCGCTGCTAATTAGCACACCCAAGTCCTTTTCCAAATCAGTGGCCTCGATATTACTCCCCAACATCGAGTAGTCCGACTTGGGATTGGCGTAGCCAATGTGCATCATTAGGCCTGTTCAAAAATCAACTTTTTCTTATTTTCATAGGTTTCTGTACATTTTCCCATGCTTTTTGACCTGAAAAAGCCGGAAATCACAACTATTTTGACCTAGGATGTTGGAAAGCATTGCCGCATGGAGCTTTAAATTTTCTTCCTTGAAATCGGCCAAAGCGCCAATTCCGGGGTCCCTTGAATTATGTTTTGCACTTTAACTTTTGATCTAAACAAGATAGAGCAACAAATTAGGTATCAAATGAAAGAGCATAAAATTAATAAATAATAATAATAATAATAATAATAATAAATAATAATAATAATATAATAATAATAATAATAATAAATAAATAATAATTAATAATAATAATAATAATAATAATAATAATTATCTATCATTTTTCAGGAAACAACAGAAACTCAATCAGAATCTAGAAAACCATCTACAAGTTACAACTTCACAATGGCATTAAGCAAGGAGCTGAGGGAGCTCCGTGGGCGCACAGTTGATATCTCAGAACCTCCACGTACTGTCCACAGGCAGGTGTCAACTGGGCCATCTACCAGATCTCTCACTGAAACTTTCCTGGTTGGATACCCTTCAGCTTTTATCAGTGGTTCCGAGCTTCCCACCAACAGACAGGCGTTCCAGTATTTCCTTAATCTTCAGAATTTACCGGAAAATGCAGGAAGGCCCATGGTTCAAGACCTTGCATATGAAACAGTTGAATCTATCATCCCATTCTGGCAGATGGCTAGGATCAAGACAATGACCAAGTACAACGCAATGAAGCTCTTCATGAAACTACATGAGAAACATCGTGCTCTGGTGAAAAGCAAAGGAAGAGCAAGTAACCCTGGAGGAAAAAGAGGAGCATTTGTGCTGGAATTAGACAGCCTGTTCGATATAGGAGCTCCAGATGCAATCCAGGAAATACAGAACAACAGACTGTTATCCAGAGAGAAGAAAGATGAGGATATCAGGTTCTACGAAGACCAAAAGACTGAGAGGAAAGGTCATATGTCTGGTCATGACAAGATTTTTGAGACAAGATCCCTGCAGCAAGCAGCGAGGAATGAAAGACTGCAGCATAGACAAGAACAAGGTAAAACTAATTACTTTGAACGTTACAAAAAGTTTTAAGTTTTACTCCATTGCTATATTTAGCATGTACTTAACAATTACTGTCTTAACATGTTGTACTATTTTACAGCTGCAGCAGAACAAGAGGCAGTTGTTCATGTGGATGACATTACCTGGGGTGACTCAACTGACAACGACGCTAACACAGAGGACATGGATTACCATCAGCCTCGTCCTGGATGTTCTCACCATCAAGACACTGTGACTAGTGTGACTTTGACGTTTCCAAGGAAGGTCATGGAATGTGATGTCATCTGCAATACAGCTGATCGTCTTGGTTTATCAGACAATCAAGTTACTGCCATGGTTTCTGCCACCTTGAAAGCTGGAGGGGCTGATCTGGATAACTTCGTCATCTCAACCTCAACAACACGTCGCAAAAGAATGCTGTCCAGCTATAATATCAGCCAGAGTCACATGTCCAAGTTTTGTGAAAACCCCCCACAGTACGCTGCCTTACACTGGGATGGAAAGTTGCTCAAAGATGTCTTGGGCAGTGAACCTGGAAGTACCTCAGAGACTTTAGCTGTGCTAGTGTCTGGTCCACCTTCATACACTGAAGGAAAGTTATTGGGAGTACCTGTCATCGACAATTCTTCTGGCACAGCTCAGGCTGAGGCTTCAATGGATTTACTGGAGACATGGGAACTTACGGATAATGTTACTGCCCTTGTTTTTGACACTACATCCAGTAACAGTGGAGTTCACAGAGGAGCTGCCAAACTGCTGAGAAAATGCTGAACAAAAAGGTGTTTTATCTGGCCTGTCGACATCACATCCTGGAAATCCTAGTAGGAGCAGTTTGGGAGAAGCTGTTTGGGAAGGTGAAGGGGCCAGATAATCCCGGGTTTGAGCATCTGAAGGATGTTTGGACGGACTTGTCCAAGGAAAACCCAAAGATGCTGGCTATCAACAGCAAATGGCTGAAGGAAAAGAAGAAGAACAGTGAAGAAATACTCCAAGACATTCTAACAGCAGAAAGGCTTCCAAGAGCCGACTACAGGGAAATGGCTGAACTGACAGTCATTGTTCTTGGAGGAACGCCTCCTCGAGGTATTCACTGGAGTCGACCAGGCGCCATTCATCAGGCCAGATGGATGGCCAGAAACCTGTACTCCATGAAAATGCTGATGTTTGCAGATCAACTTGAGTACGACGAAGACACTGTATCAAAGCTGGAAAGACTCAACACCTTCCTTGCGCTGTTCTACACTCCTGTATGGATGATGTCAATGTCTGCTGCAGATGCTCCCGTGAATGATCTAAGTCTAATCCAGGACATGTTGAAGTACAAGAAAACTGACCCAGAGCTTGCTGATGCAGTACATAATAAGATGGAAAACCACAAATGTTACCTGACGCAGGAAGTCGTGCCATTTGCCCTGTTCAGCAGTAGATTGAGTGACACATTGAAGCACGACATTGCTGCCCAGTTACATGCCACTGAGAAGCCAGACAGCTTCAGAACAGGAAAGCCTCTATTCCAGAGTGTCACAGCTAAGACCACCCTGGTTGATCTCATTGGCCCAGAATCACATTTCCTGCTGGACACACTGAACATTGGATCCGAGTGGCTTCTGGAACCTGTCACGTCTTGGCCACAGAATGAGGACTACAGAAAAGCGTTGGACTATGTTAAGAATCTGAAAGCGGTGAATGACATTGCTGAACGTGGTGTCAAGATGATGAGCGACTTTGCAAATGTCATAACACCAGATGCCAAGCAAAGGGACTATCTCCTTCAAGCTGTGGAGTTCAACAGACGCCGCTTTGACAGCTTCAAGAAACAAACTCTCAACAACTGACTGTGTAAATGTCATTATGAAATTAATCATCATGTAATGCTTTCACTTCTTGATCGATTAGACTTGTGACAAAATGTTAATCTCAAATTTGTGTCATGAATAAGGCGCCTTGTCTGCGTCTGCCTTGAGTGTGAGAAAACGAATTTTGTGATATTTCTGAAATCTTTGTATGTACCAATGTGCCATTTCTTGTTCCAAGACTATCATAATTGTATAAGTTAGAAAGAGGATTAAAAACACTTTAATTTGGTGCCTATTTTGTTGCTCTATCTTGTTTAGATAAAAAGTTATAGTGCAAAACATGATTCAAGGGACCCCGGAACTGGTGCTTTTGGCCGATTTCAAGGCAGAAAACTTAAAGCTCCATGCGGCAATGCTTCCCAACAACCTAGGTCAAAATGGTGTGATTTTCGGCCTTTTCAGGTCAAAAAGCATGGGAAAAAGTACAGAAACCTATGAAAATAAGAAAAAGTTCATTTTTGAACAGGGCTTGTGCATCATCTTGCATTTACCCAAGTTAAACTACATTTGCCACTTTTCAGACCACTCTCCTATCCTACCTAGGTCCACACGCAGTTGCTCGATCGCTTCTGGCGTCCCAACAATGCCCCCAAGCTTGGTGTCATCAGCGAATTTGGCGATCCGACTGACGATGCCACCGTCGATATCATTTATGTAAATGATAAATAACAGTGGCCCCAAAACGGAACCCTGAGGAACCCCATTAGTGTCCGAGGCCCACCCCGAACTAACCCCTTTAATTACAACTCTCTGCTGCCTATTCTTCAGCCAGTTTTAAATCCACCTACCTACTTCCCCACCGATACCCAGCGGGCGGACTTTCGCCATTAGCCGGCGGTGAGGTACCTTATCAAAGGTTTTCTCAAATTCAAGATAAAGTATATCAATCGCCCTACTCTTATCATACTCATTCAACATGACGTGGAAAAACTCGAGCAAGTTGGTGAGACACGACCTATGCCGTCTAAACCCATGTTGGGAGTCCCCAAGCAGCTTGTAGGAATCCAAATGGCCAACGACCCTATCCGCTATTATCCCCTCTAATAATTTACCTACAACTGAAGTGAGACTAATGGGACGATAGTTCCCTGGACTTTCGTGATGCCTTTTCTTAAAGATATAGGTCACATTGGCTTCCCTCCAGTAACGAGGCACCTGGCCCGTCCTCAATGATTTGTTCAAGACTGTAGCCAGGTGGGGAGCTACCTGGTCGCGCACCTCCCGCAACAGTCTGGGGAGGAACTGGTCTGGCCCAGAAGCCTTAAACGTGTCAGTTTGTCTATTCTATCGGCAACGACTGTCGCGGTACACCGAACACTATCCAGGCCAGCACCTTCGTGGCTGACGCCTGACTCGGGGATGACGCGGGTGTCCTCCCTGGTGAACACTCCACAAAATACTCATTAAGCACATTAGCGATGATAGCGTCGGAAGTCCGCAGAACGCCGCTTAGGTCCTTTAATGGACCTATCATGCTTCTAATGGGCTTTCTACTATTAACATAACTGAAGAACTCCTTAGGGTTCCCCTTGCAGAGGCTTGCCACCCGTAGTTCTTCGTTACGTTTCGCTAGCCTAACCTTCGTCTTCACTTCCCTACACAGGAAGACATACGCCTCAGTGTTCTCATGGGAACGGTTGGCCTTCGCCCTCCTATACGCTACTATCATATTTCGGATAGCCAAGCGATGTCACGACTGAACCACTTAGGCTGCGTTGAAGCAGGGGTAACCGGTTTTGAGGGTATGGCAGCAGACTACAGCACCATAAAGTGGTCCCACACTGCACTACACACTCCCTGAACATCGCCGCCGACCTCTAACCCCATCTCACCTACACTATCCCGGAGGCTAACAAAGTCCGCCCGCCGTAGATAGAGCATACTGCCTCTCGAGATACGATACTACGCTTCACCCGAGGGACGCACACACGGGACCTAATCAGACCGTGGTCACTCCCGCCCAACGATTCGTCAACGGTGAGGCCAGTGACGAAGTTGTTTTCGGTCGTGAATACTAAGTCTAGAACGCTTTCGCCTCGTGTAGGCTCATTGACCCACTGAGTGAGAAAATTCTCATCAGCAAAGTCAACTAACCTCCTCCCTTCAGCATCAGCAGTCCTGTCTTCCCAGTTTATGTCGTGACAGTTGAAGTCTCCTAAAACTACACACACCCTATCCCCTAGCAGGCTACGGAGTTCGGTGTACAAGGCTGTATCCTCCTCGAGGAGGAGATGCGGAGGTCTGTACACCAAGATTAACCTATAGTTCGTCCCTCCCACGTTCAGATCGACGCCAAGCAGCTCCCGTTCCGATCGAACTGGCAGTCAACCGGCCTCAACATGTCCCTCACGTATATTAATACCTCTCCCCCCTCCCTACGGGTGCGGTCTTTACGAAACATTCTATACCAGGAAATTTCGAACTCCCCAACGTATTCCCTACGATCAGTATGAATCCAGGACTCGGTGATAGCAACGATATCCTGGTATTCTGATGTTGACAGCGCTCGTAGCTCGTAAAACTTATTCCTAATCGACCTAGCATTAAAAAGCATTGCACGGAGGGAGCCTTCCCTATTCTGACCACCCACTAGCACGACCCGTTTCCCGAACAGCGAGGGCTGTCGGGAGTTGAAGAGCCCCTCACCAATGAGGGGGCAACTTCCGCAGGAGGCTGAGCCCCCTCCAACGGGGAAGGAGGGTTACCCACCTGTACCTGGACGCACCCTTCAGTTGAAGGTACGTCCGCCACCGGCTCAACATCATCTCTCCCCGGGCTCGACCTCACCATTCTGTATAGGTGCCAGTCGAGCAGCGCGCCTAGCACACCTTTACCCTTGTCATTGAGGTGGACACCATCCCTCTGGTATAGGTCCCACCTAACCGAAAATGCGTCGAACGAGTCAATAAACTTCACGCCCAGCGGGACGCACAAGTCTTGCACCCTCTCGTTGATGCCAATGACCTTACTGAGCGCGTAGTCACTGGCATTCATCCGCGGTAAAATACCCATCAACATTCCCCTGTCTGTCTTAAGTTTTAGATCATCCGCAAGAGACATGATCTGGGTGATGATCCCTTCTGTAAAACCTACCCTACCGCCTTTGAGGAACAGGTCGTTGCCACCAGCGTGGACAACGATCGCAGTCCTCTAACTAGCCACGCGTAGCTTCTCTAGCGCCTTCCTTAAGTGCGCCGTTCCCTGCCCAGGTAAGCATCTTACCTTCCTCCTGTCCCAGTTTGCAGAAGCAAAGTACTTCTCTTGGTCCCTGATCTGCGAGTCCCCAATCAAAACGGTGTCTTCCTCCTTCGAGCACAGGAGACTAAAACAGTTGGAGGTCTTGACAGGGGCAACCGGGGTCTCAGGCTTCGGCTTCGCAGCCTTCTTGGCCGATACCTTTCGATAGCCGTCGCCACCCGTAGACTCAGCCGCACTTACAGTACCCGATCCACCCCGACCGGCAGCTACATCCTTCGGTTTCTTTGGGCCATCAGTAGGCCCCTTCCCACCCTTTTTCTTTATCGGCCCCTTCCCACCCTTCTCTATCGGCCCCTTCTTTGTGCCCTCCCTTCCCTCCACCTTGCGCCGCGGTTCCGTGCGTTCCACGTGGGTCGCTGGCGATTCCTGACACTGATTTTGTACCCTGGCCCCTGGTTGCACCTCTACCCTTTCTCCTCGGTCCCGAGCTCTATCCATTCCATCGCTGGACCGCCTTTCCAGGGCAGCTATCCAATCAATGAGCTCCGGGGTGGAGGGCGCAGCCGCGTCAGTGACAGCCGCAGCTCCAACAGCCGATCTGGACGACTCGAGCCGCCGGACCCTCTCCTCTAGCTTCTCGTAAAACTGCATGAGTTCGCAAAAGCGGCACATGCTGGAGTGGTTGATCTTCTCGAAGCAAGCTTCTTTGAAGTTCATCACCCACTGGTTTACTCCACACCTCGCACATTCAGCCTTCAGTTCGAACTCTGAATATACTGAATAAGATAAAGCGTTCTAGCAATGAGAACTATCAAAAACGTTGTGACCAGTATATAAAAAAGGAGGGGGGGATGAATTCTTCCCGCGCGTAGACGCATCCGCCTATTTGCAAGTGACGTTCATCCCATCCAGAAGACTACACCTCTCGCTGCTGCCGCACCGACCAAGGGCCTCCCCAGGGCCGGACAGTCCCAAACTTGTCGCAGCTACCAACTGATAAACATTCGCGACGCAAGCGTCACGGATTTCCCGCCAGGAGCGACAGCCAGATGCAGCCCCTTACTAAGTCTTACTAGTCACTCATAAGCGGCCAGACTCTTAGAATCCAGTGTTCAATTGGTCACCAAAGAACGGTCGCAGGGGGCTGGTCAGGCCATTACGCGTTTGCAATGGGCTTAACGGGGCACTAGTCACACTCCATTCATCGCGCCCCTACGCCTGGGACCACTCCATCCCAGTCTCTCACGACCTGCGAGCGTTAAATGGTGTTATTTATAGAGGTTCCAAAGCCTCTCTTCCCACGCATGAGGTAGCAGTACGGTCCTAATAGTAAAAGAAGAGAAAAAGACTTAATACTAAAAGAAAAGGATTTTTTTTTTGTAGTCAGAGGAGAACATCCATAACTTAAGCTAAAAGGACAGAGTAAGGATGGGATGGGGTCCTAGTGACCCACGGGACAGAAATGTACAATAGACTTCACCCACCCTCCCGAAAGAGAGAGAGAACCTAAAGGAACTGGCAGCCAATTTCTCTAGAATCCCACGCGACTCTGGACCGGAGGGCTGTCACACCCCAAGCACAGTGGTGGGATTCAGCCGGTTCGCACCGGTTCGTGCGAACCGGTTCCTAAAAGGAAGAAATAAAGAATACAATGATAATGAAGTGGCGATTTGGAAATATTTAAAAGGAAATTAAATAAAGAATTTCAATAAAAACATTTTTTAGTTTTCATTTCTGACACGGAAGGGAGAGGAGAAGGAGAGAAGGGGAGGGGAGGGGAGGGCGAACCGGTTCTTAAAATTTTTGAATCCCACCACTGCGGGCCAAGCATAAAGTTTACGACATCCAGAAGAAATGTGCATTACCTTTATACCCCCTGCGGGGAGAGAGAGAGAGAGAGAGAGAGAGAAGAGAGAGAGAGAGAGAGAGTTACAAGGAAAAGAGGAGGCCTCAAAGACCTTCCGGTCCAATCTGGGAGGTTCCTGTTATTAAACAAATTTATTTTCTTTCAACTATCCTAGCAGTAGTAGAAAACTGGATAGAAAAGTAGAAGGATCTCTCCCCACCCACCGCTCCCTCCCTGCCAGAGGCAGGTATGGAAAAAGGTTGAAGAAAATACCTTGACCCTGGAAAAGTAGCCAAGGAAATTTTACAGGAAAGTGGAGAATATATAAATAACTATATTTGGCATGCTCCCAGAGACACCGTGCAAGCGAACTCCTGCAGAGTTATGTTATGTTTTAGTCTTAAACTATGAGAGTATTCAGTACTTTGTCTAGCCTATTTTTAAACACATTTACACTTTGACTGGAAACAACCTCTGAGGGAAGTTGGTTCCAGATATTAACTATTTTATAGGAAAAGAAATTCCCGCAGACAGAGGTCCTAAATGTAATCTACCCTGTCTATTCCATTGAGCATCGTGAAGACTTGAATAAGCTGACCCCGCAACCTCCTCGTCTCGAAGGTAAACAGATTTAGGCGCTCCAATCTCCTTTGGTAGCTTTGCATTCTCATTGAAGGGATCAATTTTGTAGCCCTTGCTTGTACTCTTTCTAACCTTTCTATGTCCTTCCTGAGGGATGGAGACCAAAACTGCGCACAGTATTCCAGTTGAGGTCTGACTAGTGAATTATAAAGAGACATTACAGTCTCCTTGTTCCGAAACTGGAACTGTCTTTTAATATAACCTAATAATTTTAAGGCCCTCTTTTCGACTTCTGCACAATGCTTCGACGGTTTCAGATCGTTGCCGATATAGACTCCTAAGTCTTTCTCTAGATTGGTCTCAGTCAAGTTCCTTCCCAAGAGAGAGTAATCGGTCTTCGGGTTTTTATAACCTATGTGCATTACCTTACATTTGTCCAAGTTGAATGGCATCTGCCAAGTAGCTGACCATTCGCCCAACCTGTCAAGATCATTCTGAAGCGTTCTTACCCCCTCCTCAGTACAGTACCTACACTACTTCCTAATTTCGTATCGTCTGAAAATTTTGAGATTGTACTTAGAAGTCCGACGTCTATATCGTTAAAATAGATGATAAAAAGTAAAGGACCCAGAATAGAACCCTGTGGGACACCACTGGTGAAGGGCGCCCACTCCAAAGCCACTCCATTTATTACCACTCTCTGCTTTCTATCTTTTAACCAATCCTCAATCCAGTTGGAAACGAGCCCGGTGATTCGTAGTCCTTTGACTTTAGCCATCAATCTCGCGTGAGGGACTTTGTCAAAGGCTTTTTGAAAGTCGAGATACACTATATCTATTGCCCTACTTGCATCGTACAGTAGGGTGTGTCGAATTTTTCAACTTTCAAATTCCAAATATGAGGGGTGCTAAAAAGTTGCAGCATGACTTAAGAATTCTAAAGATATTTTTGTTAATTTAATATAATTTAGTTTTGCTTGGTAAGAAGCTACATAAAAATAGTGACTTTTTTGACTTTTTTGTGGAATTATATAATAATTATTATATTAATAATTATATATGCTGTGTATATATAATGCACTGCTGTTTTTGCTTATTTCACAGGTTGAAACATATTCATCAGTGTGCTGAAGATTACTTGTCCGTCAGTGCTACCATCCTAACCAGTGGGAATTGACCTACAATGGCTTCTAAAAGGAGGACAAGACTGGGGACATGCACACATATGAGCAACCTAATTGGAACTGGTAGAGAGTTGTTGCCCTCTGAACTCCCAACTCTGCGAGACGTTCTGAAATATCGGCTACTGCTAAGAGAACAAAGTGGTGAGGATGTGAGAAACTACCCAGCAGCCAGTCTTGCAAAGGACATTTACCCTAAAGTGCTTGAAAAGTGGGAACGAGCAAACAGTTCTTTTGTAGCCCCCGTTGTAAATTCACGAGTCACAATCTTAAACAAGATCCAAGAGAGCTGAGAGCAGGCCAAAAACATATCTCTTGGGAGAGGAAAGCTACATGTCAAAGAGGCTTTCATTGCAAAACTTGACAAGCTTTTTGACATCCTCAGTTGCAAGTGTAAAATTGTTCTCTGCTCTGAATTTGGCTGCCTTGCAGATGCTGGTTGCAAAAACGAAACTCACATTAACTGTACATGCCCTAGGGAGATGAAGATCCCTGTGAAGGAACTTGCTTTCATTAAAGGTCAGAGAGACAAGTCTGGTTCTATTGGACTACATCAGATTGGCTTGCCAGATCAACCTGAGCACAACAGACAAGTCAAAAAGCAGAAGCGGCAAGAAGACGAAAGAAGAAGGCTTGCTGAATATAAGCAGACAAGTAAGCAGGATGTTTCAATGCCATCAAATGAAATAATTTTCTCTGATGATGAAAATGAAGAACAAATAGCTGATGCTCAAGATGGAAAGGATGGAAGTTATGAAGTGACATTAGAAATACCAAGCACGTCTTCAACTTCCAATAAAAAGCCAGAGTACAACACATTAGAAATACCTAATGTTGCTATGCATAGCATCAGATATGGTGTTGGCCTGCGTGCCACAGCTGCCATCACCACTGCTGCCTTTATGGATGCTGGCTTGATCACTGAAGAAGACAAGAGACTTGTAGTTGATCACAATAAAGTCAAGAGGGCCCAAGAAAAAGTTATGAGATCCCTGGATCAGGAATTTGATGATCTTTGTAAGAAGGGTGAAATTGACTGCATCTTCTTTGACGGCCGTCAAGATACAACTAAAATTATGCTGAAAGCAGACAATTCAGATCGTCAGTTCCCCAGCATCATCAAAGAAGAGCATTATTCTGTGTGCAGTGAGCCAGGTGGAAGATATCTCTACCACTTCACTCCTGAGAAAGGCTCAACGAGAAAAAAACCTGCTGAAGTTATTGCTGATAATCTTGTAGATTTCATGAAGAAGAAGGGCATTGATAAAAGCCTGCAGGCCATTGGAGGTGATTCTACAAATGTTAACACTGGCTGGGAGGGTGGTTCCATGCATTGGGTAGAGGTCAAGCTTTGCCGTAAGCTGATCTGGTTGGTTTGTGCCCTCCACACTAATGAGTTACCCCTGCGACACTTGATCACAGCACTGGATGGGAAGACCTTGTCTAACAACAAGTGGACAGGTAACATTGGGAAGATGCTAGACACTGCAACCGAACTTGGAATTGATCCTTCATTCACCAAACTCTCAATTGGAGAGCCTCTTACTTCACTGAGTGACAATGTCGTAAAGGATCTCTCTACTGATCAAGTGTACGGGTATAGGATCACACAGGCCATAAGGACATGAGAACTTCCCACAGATCTGGCCCTTCTTGAAATTGGTCCAGTGAGCCATTCAAGGTGGTTGACAACAGCAAACAGGCTTTGTCGCATATGGGTTTCAAAACATGGCCTTAAAGGCAAAACCCTCAACAACTTAAGACTGATAGTGGAATACATTGTTGGTGTGTACTACCCCTGTTGGTTCAACATCAAAGTAAAACACTCTTGGGTGGAAGGCCCACGCCACATCTTGTTTCAGCTGCGGCTAGTTAGGCTGCAAAAGAAGGCTGTAGTGGATGCTGTTTTGCCAACCATCAAGCGCTCAGCATGGTATGCATTCAGCGAAATGATAATCCAGACACTCTTGTGCTCAGATGACAGTGAGGAGAGGAGAGCTGGTGTCCAAAAGATTGTTGACATGAGGGGTGGAGATGATGACACACTTGGAGATCTTTCTGTACGTCCCAGGAAGACACCTTCCATCAACCCCAGTGCTTCTTCCGTGTTGGAGCTGACAGACTGGTCTGACGGGGTATTTGAACCTCCTTTGACATGTAAACTGACTACAGCGGAAGTAAAGAAGTTCTTTGACAAGCCTATGCAAGTTCCACAGTGGCCCTGTCATGCTCAGTCAATAGAGAGGTGTGTGAAACAAGTCATAGAGGCAGCAGGCTGGGTGTATACTGTATACACATGAGAAACGTGAGGGCTATATCAGAGGCCAAGAAGCAAGTCGGCGGCTGATGTCCAAGAACGAATCAAAGCAAGACTTGATGAAACTTGTTGTTTAAATATTTTTTTTTACTGATGTCATTACTTTCTAATGTTGTTTTATGATTACAAGGATATGTTTTATGATTACTAGGATATGTTTTATGCAGAGAAACTAAAATTTGTATAGCATTACCTGACATTTTGAGAAGCTAAAATTAATAAATGTTGTTTTCCGAGAGCAATTTATGTGCTTTTTAATCAAACGTAGATTTACCAAGCTAAGTGTTGAGCAATCACAAAAATAATAGCAGATTTGAATTCTTCACATCCAAAAACATATTTTTAAAACCCCTTAGTGAAGGAATTGGCAAAAATTAATTTTCACTTCCCAAATTGACACACCCTAATCGTACAGTGTATGCATATTATGGAAAAACTCTAACAGGTTTGTCAGACAGGATCTATGTCGCCTAAATCCATGTTGAGAATAAAAAATTAGATTGTTAGATTCAAGGTGATACACAATACGTTTTGTAATGATGGATTCCAACAGTTTGCCGACAACTGATGTTAAACTGATCGGGCGGTAATTACAAGGATTTTCCCTATCACCCTTTTTAAAGATTGGCGTTACATTTGCTAACTTTCAGTCAGTTGGAACTTTCACTAACTCGATTGATTGTTTGAATATGGTTACTAAGCCGTCAACAACATTGTGGCTAACCTCTTTTAATACCCTTGGAAGAAATAAGTCGGGGCCAGGTGATTTGTATTTGTTCATCTTATCAATTAATTGCTGTACCTCATTTCTCGTAAAACTTATGGTCTCTACGGGCTGGTCACCGTCATATGTAATCCGAGGACTTGGCACTTCTCTTGTGTCTTCCTCCGTGAAGACTGTAACGAAGAACTCGTTTAACATATTAGCTATATCTTTATCACAGAATTTCAGTACGCCATTTCGGTCTTTTAGGGGGCCTACAGAATTTTTAATTGACTTTCTGCTATTAACATGGGCAAAAAATTCTTTAGGGTTAACTTTACAGAGTGAGGCAACTCTAGCTTCATCATCACGTTTGACTGATCTAATTAAGGACTTAACCCTCCTACGTAGGTTTATATAATTTTCTGAATTAGTCTGGTTGAAATGCGACTTAAGTAGTTTGTAGGCTCTATTTCTTCCCGTAATAGCCCTGCTAATTTCGTTGTTAAACCATTTCGGCGACTTTGTTGACAAGGAAACTATTTTAGTGGGTATGAAAGTGTTCTGTAATATTCTAAATTGATCCCTGTATGAGCTCCAGGTGACATTGACATCCTCATTCATTAGAACTTCAAGTGTGTCTAAACTACTTCGGAAGCTTTCAAAATTTGCTCTCGAGAAATCTAGTCTTTCACGAGTCTTTTCGCGTGTATTAACTGGAACCCTGAGGCCAAACCTAATCAAATTAAGATCGCTGTTACTCAAATTTTCACCAATAGTCAGGTTAGACACTAGGTCATCTTCGTTCGTGAATATGAGGTCTAGTTTATTATTACCCCTTGTAGGACCGTCAACTCATTGACTTAATAAGTTATCATCTGCAAATTCCAACAGTCTTGAGCCCTCAGCACCAGCTGTTTTGTTTTCCCAATTTATATTACCACAATTAAAATTACCAAAAATCAAACTGATCTTATTATTCACTATTCTGCTTAATTGGTTATACAAGTTTATATCCTTATCAACGGGGTAGTGAGGTGGCCTATATACAAGTAGATGCACTACTTTATTATTTAGGTTTAGATCAATTCCCAACATTTCATGAGCAGATATGATATTACTGTTTACCGGGTGCAGGAAGTCCCGAGCATACAAAAGTACACCGCCGCCTTCCCTTCCGTTCCTATCTTTGTGAAACATTTTGTAACCTACCATTTCAAATTCTCCTACAAAATCCCATGTTTCAGAATGAATCCAGGATTCCATTATTCCTATGATATCAAAGTTCTCAGTTTTGACTAGCGCTATAAATTCCATTAGTTTGTTTCTAATTGACCTAGCATTGAAGAGCACAGTTTTGAGAGATTTTAAATTGTGATTTTTCCTAACTGGCCTGAGTCGTTTCCCGACGCAATTGAACGAACTGCTGTTGGAGGGGGACTAACTGCTGTTGGAAGGGGACTAGCTACTGCTTGAGGGGGACTAGCTGCTGCTGGAGGGGGACTAACTGCTGCTGGAGGGGGACTAACTGCTAGAGGAGTAGGACCGACTGCTGGGGGAGTAGGACCGACTGCTGGGGGAGTAGGACCGACTGCTAGGGGAGTAAGACCGACTGCTGGGGGAGTAGGACCGACTGCTGGGGGAGTAGGTTTAAAAGTTGGGGGAGCAGGATCAATTGCTGGTTTCGGGGGTCCTAGTTTAAAAAGATTATACAAATTAATGTTCAGTAAATTACCAAACTTCTTTTTCCCCTCCTAGTTAAAATGTATCCCGTCCGAACCAAAGTATTCCCCATTTCCGTAGAATGTAGGCCACAAATCAACAAACTTTAGGCCTTTTTCATCACACACGCGTTTAATTCTTTTATTTATGCTAATGGTTTTACTTAGAGTATAGTCACTAGCGCGCATTCGAGGGCCAATCCCGAAGACCATACCCATATCTGTCCTATCCCTAACCTTGTCGGTTAGGATCTTGAACTCTTTTAGAATGGACTCTGTCTGCCCTCCTGTCCCTCCCAGAAAAACGTCATTGCCACCAATATGTACATTGTACAATGATGGGGCAACTCTTCTTCTTGATATTAATTTTGACTAATTCCCTATTAATTATCTGGCTCGTGGCACCTGGAAGACATCGGAGTTTTCTCTTGGTCACGCGTCTTGCTCCGAAAAAGTCCCCTTGATTCCTTACCATAGAATCCACAATTAAAAAGGATTTATCCTCTTCGTCGGCAAGTAAGTGAAACTTATTTTTGACGGTAATCGGTTCCGAATCCTTATGTTTTGGTTTTGGTTTGGGTCTTTTATTTTTGACCAATTGGAATTCTCGTTCCTCCGTTCTACTTTCTGGAATATTCACCGAGTTTTCCAAGCGAGCCACGCTTTGTTCTAGATGTTTAACCTTATAGTTTAAGTCTGCTGATGTGTTTTCAGTCTGATCTTTTCCACTGGGTTGGATTTCCAGTGCTACGACCCGAGCTTCAAGCTTTTTTACTAATTCCTTTAGCTCTTTAACTTCCCTTTCGTGGTTTTCTCTAAGTTTACAAAACAAACATATACTGAGGGATGTGATGTCGTTGATATTACCTTCGGGGAAGTCGACGTACCAATGATTAACTTTACATTTAAAGCATTCCGCTTTCAATTTAGCTGGTCCTGTCATATTTTCTATTTTTTTTTTACGATACATTACTTTAAATAATACAATATGTTACTTTAAATAATACAATGTTACTTTCAAATAATACGATACGTTACGATATGTTACTGTAAATAATACAATAAATATATTGCTTTAAAAAATACGATACGTTCCTTTTAAATAATACGATACTTTACGATATGTTACTGTAAATAATACAATATATTATTTTAAAAAATACGATACGTTCCTTTTAAATAATACAATACTTTACGATATGTTACTGTAAATAATACAATATATTATTTTTAAAAATACGATACGTTCCTTTTAAATAATACGATACATTACTATTAAATAATACAATATGTTTCTTTATTTAATATAACGGATGGTGAGAGGGGTAATGGTGAGCGCGGAAATAAACACGTGTTACAGACCGGAAACTGAGCTGAATACAGAATTGAATGGAACCCGTGGGCTGCCGTTAGTAACATTGCAGTCTGATATTAATTTAAATAATACAATGCTATTTTAATTAGTATATTGAATAGTGAGAGAGGAATGGTGAATGCAGAAATACGGAAATAAATAAATACGCGCAAACGATTGGCACGTGTTACAGACCGGAAATAGAATTGAATACGGAACTGAATGAGATCTGTAGGAAGCCGTTTATAACAATGCAGAATGATGTTACTTTAAATAATATAATACGTTATTTTAATTTATACAACGGATCGTGGGGGCGAAGTAGTGAATGCGGGAAATGGACGTTAACTTTACCAGAAAAACTCAGCCGAAAAAACAGAATTTAAGCAATACAGAATTATGTTCGTTAAAACTGAAAAAGGAATAAATTAAGTCTAATTAATAGTAAATTAAGTCTAATTAATAAGCAATAGTGCTTGGCCTAATCTCAATAATAAAGTAAATAAATATAATTATACTTATCTAACAAATTTTATAAAATCAAACTTTGTCACTTAGTCACTTAGTCACCATCTAAAAAAATACTGGAGAGACCACACAACACGTCCGCCTCGGATGAAGTCTAATGCGAGAGAGAGAGAGAGAAAGAGAGAGAGAGAGACTATTTATTTTAAATTACAGTACTCTATGTCGATGTTTTATCCGAATAAATTATAGTTATGTGCCTTAAGGATTAATAAAAGGCTCCTCATTTCAATGTTGCATTGTGCTGAATAATATAATAAAGAGATGTGAGCAGTGAAAATAAATATGCGGAGAGTATAAGCCAAATTTGATAAAGATACACCATTATTCGTGAAGGTGACCAATCAGGACTTCATTGCCCAAAGCGTGGGTACGTTACATCGGTGTTACGACAGCTGATTGGCACACACGTATAACATAGTCCACCCAGTTATGACAACCAATCGACAAACTTACGAACCGCCTAATAGTCTTCTGGGGGTGGTGGTTACAATTGGGATTCATGCATATAAAAGGGAATATTTTCAGCTGGAACTCACAGCAGAAATTTTCACCAGTGAATAAACACACGCATCCTGAGTCAGTCAGAATGGGCTGGTAATCCCTTCCTTCGGACAGGCCTCTTCGTCTTTTTCCCACCACCACGCATTTTTCTCTTTGCCTCTTTGATGATTTCGTCCCGTGTACGCTTTAATTGTTTTCTTATAGCTTCTTTAGGTTTAGCCCCACCCATTATGTCTTCTGCCGTGATAAGACCTGATTGTAGCGCTTTCCTCCCGGGGTATCTGGCGCCCCTCTTCAGCAAGGGGACAACTGTGCGTAGTATGGTTGAAAAAATTGACCCAAGCCCACTCCCACGCTGGTATCTCACAACTCGATAAACTGTGAAAAACTTTCGTTCCATTATAACTCAGTGCGTCGAAAGTGCAGCTTCACTGTTAAGCTCCTATCACCGAGGAGAAATTTTTTCCCTCAATCGTTCTTATATTATATATTGAGATATTGGTTAATAGATTAGTCGCGACAATCACATAGTGAGTTTTGTCATATGTAATGCTCAAGCTCTTCCCTCTATGGTTGGGGATGTGAGCAATGTGCAATAGCGCTGTAAATATAGCACATGTCTGGAGGTGTATAGCCATCACTCAATTTTTCCAATTTCAACTGATACATTAGACTGGATAAGTCATGTTGTGCCTCGTGAAAGGTATCTCTTTGGATGGCTGATCCATATCGCCCATCGGTTATAATTTTGAACACTCCTTTGTCTTTAATATTTCTGTTAGCCTGTGATTTTAGGATCACAGTATATGCATGGAGATCTTTGTTTACGATTTCATATACTGAATCAGCTGTAAGATTTGAGCTTTTTAAACTTACGTTTAAGTCTCTCAAACATCCTCGGCCGCACCATAGCGACTGGGCCTAGTGTTACTACTCTAGTGTAATATGATACATTAAAATCTCCCTTAGCTTTAATGATTTTAAGCATAAACACAGTTTTACCGCAAGCCTGTAGGGTTAGATATAATGCATGTGGACGGGCTAATGAATTTGAATTTTTCTACAGAATCCATCTCTAACACGTCACACTCCTAAGTGAAACATTTACACTATATAATAAATTTTTATGTGACGTTCCTTATATTCTACAGTCTTGTTTTTCCTCTTCTTCCACAGAATCGTGAATGACGATGAGGTACAGCAACATGTACCCATCATCGATATTACAGACGATTCCGATGACAGTGTAGTTGTGGCTACGGGCTCCACCACTGCTAGCGAACCCACACCAGCGACACCTGTAGCGCCCCAACGCAACAATTCAAAGCGGAGGCATGATGATGATGAAGTGCCTTCCACGTCAGGTATAAAGCGTGCCAGGAGTGCTCCGGTTGTTAGACCCGCAGTAATAGAACTCCAACCCTCTACTTTTACGACACAACCCCCACACTAGCTCCTTCCTCAAATGAAGATGTACCCCCTTATTCCTGTTTAATTCCGGTCGCGTCCTCCACAGCAGCAGCAGCAGCTTCTCGTTCTGTAGAGAATGGTATAACATTCGAGCTGGTGCGCACCGCGACCCCCATCCCAGCCCTGACTAGAAATCGGTACATATTCAGGGTTGACCCGCGAACCATGTATAGCAATGGTGTTGAGCACGGACTACGGCGCGTTGTTGAACGTATCGTGGAGTTTGCCCTTCAGAACCACGACGAACGTGAAGTCAAGACGAGGCTGTCCTTCGGGTTCGGGTCAGATGACGGGGATGGAGATGATTTTTGGGTAGTAATACTGGACAGACGCTTGGCCGCTGTAGATATGGCGTATATTATGGGCCGTACAATGCAGGCATCTCAAAGTAGTACAACCTTCAATATGGGCAACTTCACGATAGATATTGACCGAGTGTTCCGTGTTGCCGGTCATAGTGCCACACCTTATACTCTTAACTTCAATTCTCAGACTATTTACAGACGGCATTTAAACACCGATCGTGGTTGCGACTTTATAACAGTAGTCTTAGCTCATATGTTCACTGTGCTAAATACACGAGCCCCAAAAACTTGGTTGCCTACTGTTGTGCAGCGTGCTCGTAAATTGGCTTCAGAGTGTAAACTTGAATTTGAATTAATATGGGTCCTGAATGAATGTTCATATAGTTGTATTTGGAATGGATGATCGTCGTAGGAATCTGTATGTTTTTAAAAGCTGTGTGAGAGATCATACAAGTCCCCTACTTATTTTAGGGCTGTCAGGGTCAACGTATCTCCCCATCCGTAATATAAGGGACCTTTACGCGAGTTACGATAGAAGCCGAAAATATGGAAGGCATCATGATTTGTGTAAGGGATGTCTCGAGTTTGCGGATGATACAGTGAAACATTGTGACGAATGCCACATGGTATGTAAGCAGTGGGAAAGCTCCAAATGTGAAAGTCGTGTAGTTGGAGCCGAGAAGAGGGACTGTAATATGTGTAGACGCATATTTTTCAATAATAAATGCTTTGAAATCCACAAGTCAATTGGCACTTGCAGGCAAATGAGAATCTGTGAACGCGGTATGTTCCATATGATGAATAAGTGGGGGAAATTCACGCATAAATGTGATGAAATTCACTGTTCTACATGCCATGAGAAATATAAGACAGATGGTATAAAGCAGGGCTTCTCAAACTTTTTTCACTTGCGACCCCTTTGGATCAGACAAATTTTTTCGCGACCCTTCACTCAATGTCATAAAAGCAATAGGTACTAACACTGTATATTTATGAAAAAAATAATATTTTCAAATGTTTCTGCGACCCCCAATAATATTTACGCGACCCCTTGTTTGAGAAGCGTGGGTATAAAGCATGTATGTTATATGAAATATGCTAAGCTTAAAAATAGACCTTGTATAACTGTGTACTACGATATAGAAACATATACGGTTGCTGAAACCAAAGAGGTTATCCCACATCTACTTGTAAGCCAGACTATCTGCGATGAGTGCATGAAAGTCGAGTTTAATGAGTGTCACAAATGTGGTAAACGAACAAACGTTTTTCAAACGAATGCACACGACAACCCCGTGAAACTCTTTTTGTCCAATATTGTCAAGTTAGCGGACAAGTTAAAAAAAATGACTGTGTACAGTATATTCTTACCCATAACGGGCCAAAATTTGACACACAGTTCCGAATCATCGGAGATATTTACAGGCGATCCTTTGAAAAGAGGAAACAAACTTATACAGATGCAAATAAGAGGCAATTTTCAGTTTAAAGACACTTTATTATTCACACCTTGAAAATTAGTGAAGCTACCCAAGGTGATGGGAGTAGCCACCGAAGTTTCAAAAGGGTATTTCCCTTACACTTTCCTCACTAGCGACACTTTAAATTACGTAGGCCTGCCTCCCCCAAAACATTACTTTAACTACGCCAACATAAGTGATAGTGAGCGTGAAGATTTTGACCACTACTACAACAGTTTTAATGAAGATATTCCTTACAATATAGCGGCTGAACGTGAGCGTTATTGCGTGAATGATGTAAGCGTGCTTAGAGTGTGCTTCTAGGTCTTTAGGAGGATGTACATAGACCGGTTCAAACAACCCTCGCAGTTATGGGCATAAGATGGAGACAGATGGAGACAGATGGAGAGTACCGTGAAGAAATAAACACAATCAAACGCTCAATGGTGTTGGATCCTCTAAAATGCCGTGATAGCTTGTTCGGAGGGCGTACAAACCCCTTCAAGCTATACTTTCCACTTACCGAGGGCGTGAAACTCCATTATTATGGCTTCTGTTCTTTATACCCCTACGTTATGAAGAACAATCCGTACCCCGTAGGAGCACCTGAAAGGCTGGTGGGTCCAGCCCTTCCCACCATCGAAGAGCTCTCAACAAATTTGAACAAGAACTACTTCGGTCTTTCTTTCGTAGATGTGCTACCCCCTCGAGAATTATGGATGCCGATCTTACCCGTCGTTATAGACCACAAGCTCATGTTTCCCCTGTGCGTGAAGTGCGCAGAGGAGAAGAATGGAGCCTGTAATCACACAACCAACCAGCGGAAGATCAGAGGTGTATATACAAGCCCTGAGCTGTCCCTAGCCGTTCGCCACGGCTACAGAATATTGAAGATATATGAGGTGTGGAGGTTTCAGAAGTTACCCAACCTTTATAAGCCATATATAAACACTTTTGAAGGATAAGGTAGAAGCATCAGGGTATCCGCGAGGAGATGAGACTGAGGGTGAAAAATCGGCTTATATTCAGCGCTACCGTGGCCGTGAAGGGATACAACTTGACCGGGCCCAAATTTCTAAGAACCCTGGCAAGCGCTTTAGTGCAAAGTTGTGTCTAAATAGTCTTTAGGGAAAATTTTCCCAGAATGCAGGCAAGGGGAACGTACATCTAGTTATAACGAGGTGTGGGATTATGCCAATGCTCCCGATAAAGAGGTCATGGAGATCGTGAATGTAGGTCATACGTACATAATAAAGTACAACATTACCGAATAGGCCACAGATACCTCACGTTTTACAAACATACCTGTAACTAACTTCACAACCGCATACGCTAGCATCAAACTTTGGGGGCTATTGCATTCTTTTGGGCGGAGGGTTCTGTACGCAGACACAGATTGTGTGATATTCACAGAGAGGGAGGGTGAATACATGCCGCCTATTGGGGAATTCCTCGGAGAATTGACTGATGAGATCAAGGATGAGTATGGTGTTAGTGCATACGCTGATTATTTTGTATCAACAGGTGCAAAACTTATGGGGTACAGGTGAGGGTGGGGGAGGAGCTGAAATATATCGTGAAGGCTAAGGGCATCACGCTTAACCAGGGGAACCGACCGATCGTTAACTTTGATTCATTGAAAGAGTTAGTGTGCTTAGAAGATGAGGGCGACCAACCGCCCCAAATGACTGTAAGGACCCACAATTTTCGGGCACAGAAACTGTGGGGCGTGAAGGAACTTAGGGGCACGAAAGTGTGTCGTAACACGTATAGGAAACGTTATCAGGTGCCTGGCACTTACGACATCGTACCCTTTGAATTCCATAGCCCTTGATTGTTTTGTTATATATATAAATATATATAAATATATATATATATATCTAGATATATATATTTAAGCAGAAAGCCACAGACAAGAAGGAAAGAAACATCCATCATGTTGGAAAAGGGACTATATTTTGTACAAATGCAACGTTTCAAGCACAAACTATGCTCATCTTCAGGCAAAAATTCTAAAAAGTTAAAAAAACAGAATATTAAAAACCATAATGAATGACAAATATAAAATACAAAATAATGTAAGGAAAAACCCAAACTAAAATTCACAAGTTTTTAAAAACACTAAAATGAAAGTCACACTAAAAAGAATCACACACCTTAAGTCTAAGTAGCACAGATTCCAAGGCAAAACCAATACAAACAGAAGCATCTAAAAACAAGTAGAGGTTGGTTGTTAAAAATGTTCAGTTAAGACGGAGGGGAACGGATGAATTATCAGAATTGAGCGAAGGGGAAAGAGTTTTAATATATAATGATTCTAAAAGTCTTAAAGTTTGCTCACACGGAGCGGAATCTAAAATGTTAAAATTAGCTAAAGTTATATCCACTTTGCATTGAATAACATTGCTGCGTATAGCTGAAGCTTCTTTAGTTCTCAGTGGTTTGTTAGTTCTATGACTTATGCCCATGTGGGCACAGAAACGCGACTCGAGGCTCCGCATAGTGCTACCAATATAGCTCCGATCACATCGGGGACACTTGAATTCATATACAACAGCACTGCACAGAGCATCCGATACACGGTCTTTTACATTAAAAAATGAGCCAATAGAACGTCGGTTAACAAATACTAGTTTAAAATCTATTTGACAATAAAATTTACTAAGAAGTGGCATAAGGTTATTGCGGCAATATGAATTCAGATATCCCATTTCTGGGAGTACAAGAAAATATACATCTTTAGGAACATTAAAATTAGACATTTTTGGTTTATAAATGTTAGCTAAAAATTTATTGATAGCGCTTTCTAGGATCTGCAAAAGGTAACCATTATTAACAAAATATTTTCTTAAAAAAACAAATTCATTATGCAAAGACTGATAATTAGAACATAAATTATACGCTCGGTTAAGTAGGGTGTTAACAGATGCCAGCTTGTATTTAAAATCACAGTAACTTAAAAAATTGAGCCCAAGACCGGTGAACGTCTTCTTTCGAAACACTGAAGTAATAATGGAGTCACTCTCCCTGCTAGTCAGTAAATCCAAAAAAGGCAGCTTGGAATCTGATTCTTCCTCCAGAGTAAACTTTATATTTGGGTGTAGGTTATTTAAAAAAGTAAAAAATTGATGAGCACTGTTAGCATCAGTAAAAACTGCAAAAACTGAATTCAAGTGTCCCCGATGTGATGGGAGTTATATTGGTAGCACTGTGCGGAGCCTCGAGTCGCGTTTCTGTGCCCACATGGGCATAAGCCATAGAACTAACAAACCACTGAGAACTAAAGAAGCTTCAGCTATACGCAGCCATGTTATTCAATGCAAAGTGGATATAACTTTAGCTAATTTTAACATTTTAGATTCCGCTCCGTGTGAGCAAACTTTAAGACTTTTAGAATCATTATATATTAAAACTCTTTCCCCTTCGCTCAATTCTGATAATTCATCCGTTCCCCTCCGTCTTAACTGAACATTTTTAACAACCAACCTCTACTTGTTTTTAGATGCTTCTGTTTGTATTGGTTTTGCCTCGGAATCTGTGCTACTTAGAATTAAGGTGTGTGATTCTTTTTAGTGTGTGACTTTCATTTTAGTGTTTTTAAAAACTTGTGAATTTTAGTTTGGGTTTTTCCTTACATTATTTTGTATTTTATATTTGTCATTCATTATGGTTTTTAATATTCTGTTTTTTTTACTTTTTAGAATTTTTGCCTGAAGATGAGCATAGTTTGTGCTTGAAACGTTGCATTTGTACAAAATATAGTCCCTTTTCCAACATGATGGATGTTTCTTTCCTTCTTGTCTGTGGCTTTCTGCTTAAATTGAAATTGAAGCTTGCCAGAAGCGGCCTTCACCAATATGTATATAATATTTAGGATAAAAACGAAGACGTAGAGCAAAATGTCATTATATTTGGCTGCAGCCGACGTTTCGGGCAACTCTACCCATTTTGCTCCCATATGGGTATTAGCCACAGGACAGGGAAAGTTTTATCGAAAAAGGAACAGTCTGCCATTAGAAATCATTCTGTTAAGTGTAAGGTTGATATTTCCGTTAATAACTTTAAAATTCTTAAATCATTAAAATGCCCGTCCTCTCTCCGTATTTACGAATCTTTGTGCATTAAATTTCTGAACTCCAATTTAAATATTGATTCTAGCTGTTACCCCCTTTCTATTAATTAGAATACCTACAAACTAAATTTTTTTTATTTTTTCTGTTTTTTCCCCTTGACCCTGTCTCCTTTTCGCCTCAGTTGTTTGTGGCTGTCAAGTGAGCATGGTATGTTTGGTGCACTTTTGCGTTTTTTCATTTAACTTTTTATTAGTAAAGTTTTTAACTAATTTATGTTTGAATGTTTTTAGTTTTTAAGTTTTATTTTTATCATGCGTATATTTGTCATGTATATAATTTTTACTTTTTGTTTTTGGCTTATGCTTGTTTAATGCTTTTTAATTTTTATTCTTCAAGTGGTTTTATTCTGTACTATAAATTAGTTTTAGTTTTTGACATTCGTATATTTTTGTCATGCATTAATTTTAGCTTTTTATTTATTAGGCCTTGAAAATGGGTAGAGTTGCCCGAAACGTCGCGTCGGCTGCAGCCAAATATAATGACTTTTTTGCTCTACGTCTTCGTTTTTATCCTAATTGTAAAACTACGTCTCCTTAGGAGGGATCCTATTTCATATGTATATATATATATATACTTGTTAACGATATGTTTATTTTAGTCACTACGCATATTTGAATATATACACACCATGAATTATTTACTTAATGATGTGTTTATTAAATAAATCATGTTTCAATTAGAGTTTCATTTTCTCCTTCGTGTGTGTGTGTGTGTGTGTGTGTGTGTGTGTGTGTGTGTGTGTGCAGAAAACAAATTCTAAGCTCCGTCCACTGTATGATCAATCAAAGGATCACGTGAATCCTGCTACTTCCTGGGCTTATCTCTACCCCTGCGTGCTCAGTTGACTGCTGCAAGCCCCGGATCTCAGACGTGTATTTTCAAGAATTCTTGCGTAGATGGTAAAGTGGTGGCTACCTTTTGATATTGCGTGCTCGACGTTTATGAAGTGGTATTCGATAAAGTCTACAGATGTGGTGGATACTGAAGAATCCCTATTCCCTTCTCCTTTGAGGTTTTTAAGGTTATAATGAACCGTGCGAAGCGAAGCGTGAGGAACAAGAGGGGCAAATACTCTATGGCTATTCTGACGAGAGCATTGCAGAATTTCGTGGCACAAACCATGTAATGGACTACGTCATAGGGCTAAACTGTGTAAAGGCGTACATATACCGTGAAGTGAAAGAAGCAACACCTGCAGAAGAGAAGCAACGGTTTTGGGTAGCGAGTCTTATTGACGAATGGTGGGACAAGCAAGCGGTATTATGGCATGTTACATCGCACTGAGCACGCATATCTGCGGTTGAAAATATAAACCTTGTTATCATGGACAATCTGAAGTATTTTATAATTACATTCATATATTATATATATATATATATATATATATATATATATATATGTTAAACACAGACCGTGCATGGCACAAGGAACTCTTCTGGGAAAATTAAATCCACTATAGTGGATTTAATTTTCCCAGAAGAGTTCCTTGTGCCATGCACGGTCTGTGTTTAACATATATTGTTCTCAGGGAACCATTCTGAGTTTGTGTATATATATATATATATCATAACGAGGTTCGCAGTGAGGTTGTGGCTAAAGGCCTGTGCGAGTTTCTAATAGAGTTTAGAGACGAGTATCGCTTGCTAAGCAAAAAGGACAAATATGGGCACACGTTTTTTCTCAAGTAGTGCGCTGGAGTGTTAATAAAATGTGCGTAGTTCGTGAAAATACCCCTGAACGAAAATGTCTGGTGCGCATTCCGGGGAATGGGAGTGATAAATCATTAAAGCCGATATTACTTCATGTATCGCAAATGGAAAAACTGTCTAAACGATTGCCCGGTATAATGGGTTACAAGTATTCACCTGAATCTTTCATGCTGGAAGAACCCCGTACACGAATCACTAACGCTTGGTATGATACACCCGTGTGACTCGTTTCCCCACACCTCCCTCCGTGCCAAGCCGCGCACCGTCTGCTCATAGTCACCTCAGAGCTTGACCTGACTGGACGTGCACTCCTCACAATAGAAAACCATGGAGCTTCCGTTGAGCAGTATTCTCAATGCCGTATACGATGTGTCTGTGACGAAGTCATTGCGTGTGTTCAGACGTAAAACCGGTGCCGTTAACCATGTACTTCAAAGGACTTGTAGACAAACAAACTCTGGTAAACGGAATGTTATTTATTTACGTGTTGAAGAGATGAATAGAGTCTTCGTGATAGTTGAGAAGTGGAGCGAAGATCGTTATAAAATACCTGCAGGTGTAGGTACAAGAAGAGAACAAATCAGTGATGACCCCTCATATGCCATTATTTGTACGTTATGTATAAATCGCGACCAGCCATGCATTGATATACTACTGATATGGAAGAATGCGTCTGATAATAACGTCCTTGTCCCCACGCGAAACCGTTTCATCTTCGACAGAATGTTTGAAATCGTCGGTTTCTGCAAGCTAAAGCCTATATTAGACGCACGTGTTACCACTGTGCTTTATTTTGGCACGGCGGTTCTTGAATAAGCATACACCGCTCTGCTCGAAGAGTTTACAAGTGTAGAACTGAACATGACGAGAATGGTTTGGAACTGGATGCGTATTTAAAAGGTTTCGACTCTTCGAAATATATTGAACTTTGGTACAAAGGACTTGAGCAGTACAGAGCTAAGCTCACCTACACCGTTCACCCAGAAGAGCTATTTCTTTATATAACGAGCAGCTGTCGCCACGACTTAGAAGATTATTTCAACTGTCGATATGCGTTGTGAAGAAGAGTTCACGGTTGAAAAGCTCGGTTTGAGAAGAATAAACCCTCGATTGGAAAGAAGTGTTTACAAACTTGAATTTAATAATGACGTTGTGGCGAACGATGTCCTCTTTGTGCGTGCTTTTGATTGTATTCTGTCCGTGTTTAAAGGTTTAAAGAGAGTGATAATTTGCGAACCAATTGTAAAGTGGGCACAAAAATAGTCCTGAACGAAATGAAGTCCCTTTACATAGAGTACAGACATCCGAATACCTTGAGTGGTGAAATAATGTTAAATCGTATTTATTGCACAGTACAAAGCAACGATGATGTAACTGTAGACTCGATCACGTGCGAGTTCAGTATTTTAGTTAAGCGCAGTAGAACATAAAGAGCATGTATTTTGACGTATATATTTTGAAGTATATTTATTTTCTATATATTTCATGTAAAAATTTTATTATTATTTAATATAAATGGGTAAATAGATTTCTCCTGTACCAGTATTATTATTCAAGAATATATATATATATATATATATATATATATCCTTCGTTTAAAGTGTGTATTTTTTGCTGTATAGAATTCTTCTGAACTATTTTTTAATGTATATTTAATTTCTATATATTTCATGTTGTTAAATTATTTCCAATAATTCGTCTAAATAACCAGAATGGTGTAGTTGTTTTATTATCCAATAAACAATTGAAATATATCGTTTCAAGGGTGTGCATATATATATATATAAATAAATATATATAAACTATATTAAGGAATAACTATGCTATTGGGGGTATAAACGATATTAAGGAATAACTGGGTGGGATATTGGGGATATATAAACGAGGCATGTATGCAAAGATATACACTATGCCAAATGGCTGGTTATGCCAACTAGCCGCTTAAGCCAGTCGGCAGTGCCTTCTATGCCAACTGGCTGCTTAAGCCAAATGACTGATTAAGACTTTCTAAGTCGAGTCGACACAACAGCAACAATCTCTCTCTCCTCTCTCTCTCTCTCTAATGAGAGGCTCCATAGAGAGAAATTGCGAATTGAGAGAGAAAATAGAGCGACAGAAGCAGGAGCTGCTTCGTTTAGAGAGAGAGCAACAACGATTAGAGAGAGAGGAGGAGCTAGAGCGAGAGAGAGACGAACTGAGAAAACAGCAGATCAAATATGAGGAGCTCCGGCGCGGGGTCAAACGCCCCGCTCTCCCGAGTGAAGGGGATCGTCGGGACTACTTCGATGATCGAACGAGGAGTCTGGAGAGTGGGGGAGCCGATAGGGGTCCTCCTAGCAGGGGTTCCGATAGGATGCCGGACAAGGGTGTTCATCGTGGCCAGGACAGAGGAAACCTTTAAAGGGGGTCTGATCGGGGAGGGACTGGTAGGTGGCCGGATCGTGGTCCGGACAGAGGCCCTGACCGGGGCTCCGAACGGGGACCTGCGAGGGGGCCTGACAGAGGGTCAGACAGAGGAGGGCGTTTTAGCGACGATGGAAGGGATTCGAGATATGAGCGTCACGGAGGAGACAGGGGACCCTCTATGAAGGGAAGCAGCCAATATGACGACCGCAGAGAAAGAGAGGATCGATGCCCCATGGAGAGATCGGGTCCTCGCAGCGAGGGCAGAGACCATAGGGGTCCCCCTCCACCCACTATAACGGTGGTTCTATGAGCAACGTTCCCATGGACACGTGGCGTACCGGGGGCGCATCCCACGCATCTAATACGGCGGACCTAATTATGGTTCGAATACTTCCAGTTTGCTGGGTGGTGGCGTATCCAGTGCCGCCTTGACTGGGAGGGGAGTCGATGGACAAGGGAGTTGGCGCCCCTCTGGCACTATGACGACTAATGAGAGATGGGGAGGAAATTCCGGTATCGGGAGTAGCAGTAACTCCATGATGGACATTTTAAGAGGGGCAGAGTCATACCACATGGGAGGAGGCCAGGTCCCCATTAACCCTGTTCCCCTCATGTCCAATTTCTCTCAAGAGGAGAGGTTCGGGGCCATGGCCAACTTAGGAAATAAGACTTGAGTAATCCTCGTTTTTGGTTTGTATGGTATATAGAAGAGAAAGATAGAGTGGTTCGCAGTACCAATATCATTAAAAAAAATAAAAAAATTTAATTTTTAATATTATTATTATTATTATTATTATTATTATTATTATTATTATTATATTTATTATTATTTTGTCTGAAATATCCGAGGTGTCAAATGCAGATTTTCAAGTTTAGAGTAAGCAAGACTTTCCCCCTGTCACGGGTAACCCTGGATGAAACGTGGTTTATGACGTACGCCGCATTGTGATAAATACAAGTAAGGTTCTCTTTTACTATTTGCTGTTTGAAGGCAAAAACCTTGTGTAATCGTGTTTTTTAAGTTGGGGTCTCTGTCTGAAAAACAAGGAAATACGAGTCATTGCAAAATTGTTTCCAAAGTTTTCCTTGTGGATATTACCATTTTTTGTATATTATTAATTAAATATATATATGGTACACGTTCGTAAGTTTATCTTATTATTTTTTAAATGTGTAAATACTTAGTGTAGGATGTATTTCAATTTATGTATATATATAAATTAGTGTTAGTATTAAGTAATAGGTATAGCAAAGATATTTTGAGCATTAAAATAGTTTTAAGTTAGACGTAAGTAAGGCTGCATGAAAACATTCCTGTCAAACTCCCTGAAGTGAAGTTCTTGCTATGCAGTAACTTTATCGATAAGAATCGGACCTGTCTCAATGCTTTCTCTCACCCTAATACAATTTTTTTCTTTTCAGGGGAAAAAAAAACTCCGCAGGGGGTATAAAGGTTATGCACTTTTCTTCTGGGTGTTATATACTTTATACTTGGGGTGTGACAGCCCTCCGGTCCAGAGTCGTGGGATTCTAGAGAAATTGGCTGCCAGTTCCTTTAGGTTCTCTCTCTCTTTCGGGAGGGTGGGTGAAGTCTGTTGTACAATCCTGTCCCGTGGGTTACTAGGACCCCATCCCATCCCTACTCTGTCCTTTTAGCTTAGGTTAAGGATGCTCTCCTCTGACTGCAAAAAAAAAAAAAAAAAAAAAACACTTTTTCTCTTCTTTTAATATTAGGACCTCATGCGTGGGAAGAGAGGCTTTGGAACCTCTATAAATAACACCATTTAACGCTCGTAGGTCGTCCCAGGAGGGGATCCAGGCGTAGGGGCGCGATGAATGGAGTGTGGCTAGTGCCCCGTTAAGCCCATTCCTAACGCGTAATGGCCTGACCATCCCCCTGTGACCGTTCTTTGGTGACCAATTGATGGTGCTTGGCTGTACTGCTCTTAGGTGAAAGAGCTTTACTGCCCAGCTGGTTGTCAGGCCAGCGGAAAGTCTCGGGCGTAGCTGATGGGTCTGGTGGGATATCCCTTGAACACTGGATTCTAAGAGTCTGGCCGCTTGTGAGTGACAAGTAAGAATTAGTAAGGAGCTGCATCTCGCTATCGCTCCTGGCGGGAAATCCGTGACGCCTGCGTCGCGAGTGTTTGTCAGTTGGTAGCTGCGACACATTTGGGACTATCCGGCCATGGGGAGACCTTTGGTCGGTGCGGCAGCAGTGAGAGGTGTAGTCTTCTGGATGGGATGAACGTCAATTTCAGGTAGGCGGATGGGGCTTGCGCGTGAAGAATTCACACACCCCCTCCTTTCTTATGTACTGGTCAGAACGTTTTCGATAGTTTTCATTGCGAGAACGCTTTATCTTATTCAGTGTATTCGGAGCTAGAAAAAAAAAGTTACAAAGACTGGACCGCAGAAACTGAAGGCTGAGTGTGCGAGGTGTGGAGTAAAACAGTGGGTGATGAACTTAAAAGAAGCTTGCTTCGAGAAGATCAACCACTCCAGCATGTGCCGCTTTTGCGAACTCATGCAGTTTTACGAGAAGCTAGAGGAGAGGGTCCGGCGGCTCGAGTCGTCCAGATCGGCTGTTGAGGCGCGGCGGTCGCTGACGCGGCTGCGCCGTCCACCCCGGAGCTTATTGATAGGATAGCTGCCCTGGAAAGGCAGTCCAACGGTGGACTGGACAGAGCTCGAGACCGCGGAGAAAGGGGAGAGGTGCAAAATCAGTGTCAGGAATCGCCAGCAACCCACGTGGAATGCTCGTAATCGCAACGCAAGGTGGAAGGAAGGGAGGGCGCAAAGAAGGGGCCGATAGAGAAGGGTAGGAAGGGGCTGATAAAGAAAAAGAGCGGGAAAGGGCCTACTGATGGCCCAAAGAAACCGAAGGATGTAGCTGCCGGTCGGGGTGGGTCGGGTACTGTAAGTGCGGCTGAGTCTACGGGTGGCGACGGGTATCGAAAGGTATCGAGCAAGAAGGCTGCGAAGCCGAAGCCTGAGACCCAGGTTGACCTTCAACCGCTTTAAGAAGACACCGTTTTGATAGGGGACTCACAGATCAGGGGCCAGGAGAAGTACTTTGCTTCTGCAAACCGGGACAGGAGGAAGGTAAGATGCTTAACCGGGAGGGGAACGGCGCACTTAAGGAAGGAGTTAGAGAAGCAAGCTGCGCGTGGCTAGTCGGAGGACTGCGATCGTTGTCCACGCTGATGGCAACGACCTGTTCCTCAAAGGTGGTAGGGTAGGATCGATGGAAGGGATCATCACCGAGATCATGTCTCTTGCGGATGATCTAAAACTTAAGAGAGACAGGGGAATGTTGATGGGTATTTTACCGCGGATGAATGCCAGTGACTACGCGCTCAGTAAGGTCATTGGCATCAACGAGAGGGTGCAAGACTTGTGCGTCCCACTGAGCGTGAGGTTTTTCGACCCGTTCGACGCGTTTTCAGGTAGGTGGGACCTTTATCAAAGGGATGGTGTCCTCATTGTCAAGGGTAAAGGTGTGCTAGGCGCGCTGCTTGACCGGCACGTATACCGTATGGTGAGGTCAAGCCCAGGGATTGATGATGGGCCACCACCGGGGAGAGATGATCTTGAGCCGGTGGCGGACGTACCTTCAGGTGAAGGGTGCGTCCAGGTATAGGTGGGTGACACTCCTTCCCAGTTGGAGGGGGCTCAGCCTCCTGCGGAAGTTGCCCCCTCGTTGGTGAGGGGCTCTTCAACTCTCGCCAGCCCTGGCTGTTCTGGAAACGGGTCGAGCTAGGGGACGGTCAGAATTGGGAAAGCTCCCTCCGTGCAATGCTTTTTAATGCTAGGTCGATAAGAAATAAGTTTTGCGAGCTATGGGCGCTCTTAACATCAGAATACCAGGATATCGTTGCTATCACCGAGTCCTGGATTCATACTGATCGTAGGGACTACGTTGGGGAGTTCGAGATTCCCGGGTATAGAATGTTTCACAAGGACAGCACCCATGGGGAGGGGGGAGGAGTACTAATATACGTCAGGGACACGTTGAGTCCGGTTGACTGCCAGTTCCGATTGGAACGGGAGCTGCTTGGCGTCGATCTGAACGTGGAAGGGACGAACTATAGGTTAATCTTGGTGTACAGACCTCCGCATCTCCTCCTCGAGGAGGATACTCCGTAGCCTGCTAGGGGACATGGTTTGTGTAGTTTTAGGAGACTTCAACTGTCGCGAAATAAACTGGGAAGACAAGACTGCTGATGCCGAAGGGAGGAGGCTCATTGACTTTGATGATGAGAACTTCCTGACTCAGTGAGTCAATGGGCCTACACGAGGCGAAAGCTTTCTAGACTTAGTATTCACGACCGAAGACAACCTCGTCACTGGCTTCACCGTTAATGAATCGTTGGGCGGGAGTGATCACGGTCTGATTAGGGTCTGTGTGTGCGTCCCTCGGGTGAAGCGTAGTAACTCGAGAGGCAGTAAGCTCAATCTACGGCGGCCTGACTTTGTTGGCCTCCGGGATAGCGTAGGTGAGATGGGGTTAGAGGTCGGCGGCGATGTTGGGGAAGTGTGGAGTGCATTCTGGGACCACTTTATGGTGCTGCAGTCTGCTGCCATACCTTCAAAACCGGTCACCCCTGCTTCAACGCAGCCTAGGTGGTTCAGTCGTGACATCGCTTCGGCTATCCGAAATAGGAAAGCTGCGTATAGGAGGGCGTAGGCCAATCGTTCCTATGAAAACACTGAGGTGTATGTCCGCCTGCGCAGGGAAGTGAAAGCGAAGGTTAGGCTAACGAAACGTAACGAAGAACTCCGTGTAGCAAGCCTCTGCAAGGGGAACCGAATTTCACTGTTTAGTGGGTACAAGAGAGAGAGAGAGAGAGAGAGAGAGAGAGAGAGAGAGAGAGACACACACACACACACACAAATATATACAGACAGGTAGACCGACAAGTAGACAGTCAGACAGGTAAACAGGTAGACCGAAAAGGCAAACTTTGGTTTTACTTGAAAGTGTTTCTCCTACTAGTGTAACTAATATTGTGCCCAGGATAATTTAAGTTGTGAATGTATTTCAGTTGTGGTATATATGAAGGGTGGTCAAAAAGTCCCCATCTATTTCGCTAAAATAATAGCATTTTAGGATAAAAATATAGTAACATAATTAGATATACTGTATATTTACTTATCAAGCTTAGATCTAAGATTCGACGTGAGCACCATCAGTGTCTCTGCAAATCTAAAATTTGTCCACTGCTTTGCTGAACACATTCTCAAGCATCTCTGGGGTTATTTTAGCGACTGCCCCGACAATGTGGGTTTGCAGATCCTGCACGTCTGTAACTCTTGTTTGGTAAACCTCAGACTTTATAAAGCCTCACGCAAAGAAGTCTTACGGTGTTAAATCCGGAGATCGTGCTGCCGAGGGCCTGTTTCCACCACGTCCACTCTAACGATTTGGTAAGAGCTCATCAAGGTACGCCCGAACGATGTTTGTATAGTGTCATGGAGCTCCATCTTATTGGAAGACAACAGTGTCAAGAATGCCATCTGAACGAAGCTGGGGCTCAAGGAACTGCTGAAGCATATCAACATAAATTGGCCTTCTTACCGGAGCTTCTGCAAAGAAAAAAGTCCGTAAATCTTCGATCTTGTTATACCCAACCAGACATTAACTTTAGGAGAATCTCTCTCCCATTCGGAGAACTCGGTTGGTTTTTCACTAGCCCAGATACGGCAATTATGTCGATTAACCTTTCCGCATGTGTAGAATGTCGCCTCATCGCTGAAGAGAATGTGGTTTAATAAGTTTTCGGCATGAATTTTTTCAATCAATTCTGTGTAAATGGCTGCTCGTCTTGGATAATCCTCTTCGTGTAACTCATGTAGCACTTGAACATGGTAACTTTTTTTAACGTTGATTTTAAAATCCTCTGAACAGTCGTGTTTGGTATGCTCAGTCTACGTGATGCTGTGCGATTTGACATTCTAGGATTTGTTTCAAAGGCATCTCTTACCAATTCGACATTTTCTTGACCTGGACCTGGACCCCATCATGAACAGATGCTGTTCTTTAAATTTATTGATCAGCTCGCGAATTGCTTTGTCGGTAGGTCCTGGTTTGTGAAATCTTCTTTCGAATTTTTCTCGAATTTCTTTGCACTTTTTTCCCTGGATACGTACGTAGTGTTAATACCATCACACGTTCTTGTACATCCATCATCAGCTATGACCTGTAGAAAATAAAATAGAAATATCATTATTTCAGTAAAATAGATAGGGACTTTTGGACTGAATGAATGAATTTTGGACAAACTTGCATGTTTATTGAATTACTTTATTGTGATATTTAAGATATATGGGTGAGTTGTTTGAAACGTCTGAAAGGTCACTATCTTCTTTTAAACTTATGGATGGATGGATGGTTGTGTTAGACTAAACTCTGGAGTTTTTACATATAGTTTCACTTTCACTGAAAATAGGTATTCTTAGCTTAAAACGCGATTTATTTGGAAGTGTTTAATAGATTTTTAAGTGTAACTCGATTTTGTCCGTTTTCCAGGCGGCTATTGAGTGAGTGTTATATTTCCTTTAAATAAATTACTGTATAATAAACAGCAGAAATGGAGATTGAGCACCAGGGTTGAAGAGCTCCCTCTTTACTTCCCTCTTTACGTTTTACTTCATAAGACCTTTTCAACATTGAAATGAGTAGTGGAACCTCAACTTATGTAAAACAAACAAGCGTACGCGCGCGGTACCGATCTGTGACGGGTAAACGAAAGCATTCAGAGTTATAATAAACAAACAAAAGCGCTCGATGTCGTTCATTATTATTATTATTATTATCATCATTTGACAATGTTTACGTGTGTCGTAGTTGTGCTGGCTTGTGTTGTTCTACAGATGTGTCGTCGTGCTGCACCAGGTGTTGATGGCCACTAAACTTGATATTATTATTTATGTGTTATTTTTATTATTAGGTGATGCGTGTGTGTCTCTCTGTCCTCGTCCTGCATCGGCTGTACGGTGGCCCATAAACTTTATATTTACATTATTTTATTTTACCCCATCTTTCGTTTGGCCATTAAAACCTCATTAACTGCTTAAGATCTTATGAAGGACTAAAAGATCTCAAGATTAAAAATTTTGCTCCAAAGAGTGTCATCCCCCTCTTTACTCCTCACTGCCACCTCTCACTCCCTTCTGACACTGGCACTCGTATCCCTACCTTCCTTCCGCGTCGCATTCTCCGTTTTGGCGCAGATATTAAAACAAAATTCCGAAATTTGAAGCCATATCTTCAAATGAAATAGGATAATAAGTTTCGTAATTCTACCATTCATTTCGCAGATTCCAGAGTTTTCCTTTAGTTTTTACTTTAAATATTATTATTGAAATTATAAAAGGCAAAATATAGGCTATTAATTTTTTAGGAAGGAAATAATGATAATATTACTTTTCAGTGGTTTTGTTGGAGAGCTCAATCAGTAAATTTCTCCTTGATTGCATTTACAGGTAAAACTTTGGCTCACTGCAAGAATCAGCCTGCAGTTGCATCCTCCTACTGTATATCCAGCTTTCACCTTCATACCAGTAGGCAGAAAATTTTCATCGCCTTCCTCCTCATTTAGAAATATCTTTTATATAATGAGTCCACCTTTTACGCGGTCTTCCTCTCACACGCCTACTTGCCATTCTAATTAAAAACTTATCAGGATTAAAAATTTTGCTCCAAAGGGTGCCACCCCGTCTTGAAACCCCTCTTTTCCCGTCAGTGCTACTGTCATTCCCCTATGGTACTGGTACTGGTACCCTTCCCCCACTCTCTGTTTTTGCGCTTATACTATACTGTAAGTAATGAGAATTTTTTTTTCATTCATTGCAAATCATTCTCCATTGGTGTGGAAAATGCTTTTCCACACTTAATTATAATTATCAGTTCAATTAATATTGTAATATCTCCTCACAAAGATATTCGCATATTGAATGATATTAAATAATTAATATCTCCATTATGTTATTAATTTCGCGAAAAGCAAAATCTATATCTACAGTAAATCACCGAACATTTCACATGCAGGAAGTTTAAAATTTTTTTCTAATAAACGCTTCCTAATTAAACCACAGAAATGAAAATATTTTTCCCATATTATTAGTGATAATTAATTTTAATGATTTATAGATTTGTTAATTAAGCATGAACAAGTTTTAAACTATATTCCAGCACAAATAACGCTGAATTTCATAACTTGTAAGTTATCAAATTTAATGTTATTCCATAAAGGATAGGAATATAAAATTAAAAGAATAATAATCAGTAAGGAGACAGAAACTGGCACAGCGCTTAGGCCAGATTAATGCCCCCCCCAGTGCACTAACTCACGGGATTATTATTGTTTGCACCATCGGGAGTCGAACCCCCGACCTGTGTTTTCACGTTACTTATATAGAGAAACGGTGTTGCCCACTGATCTACGAACGCTGTCAAATTAAAGGAAAGGTCTTAAATGACAGAAAGCAGATAAATAATGTATTAATGACAAATATCTCGGACGGGGCCTCAGAATCCTTTAAGTGCCAAGACTCTTTATTATTTTACTTGTATTCCATTTACATTTAACTGAATTTCATTCGAACATTGGCTAACAATAGGAATAAAAATTCAAAGTATGAAGGATCTCGACTTGAGAAAAGCCCTCATTTAATGTAACAAATAGAAGTAGAAGTATAGGCGAAAAAGGAGAGGGTGGTGTTGCTAGTACCAGTGACAGTGAGTGGAAACGAAGGAAATGGGTGAGGGGGTGAGTGGAAAAGAGGGGACTGGGAAAAAAGAAAAAAATAATCTTGAACATAAAGGTGATAGGATAAGGGGATGTGGTAGCCTCATAAGAAAAAATAAATAAAAATTTTATATATATATATATATATATATATATTACACAGGGTGTCCCATAAGTCCAGCATCATAGGAGAAATTCATATTTTTCTATTTCTACAAACCATAATTTATGCTCGGGATGCCAATTTCCCGTCCACCATTCTGTTCAGTGACGAGGCTGTTTTTTATGGAAATGGTGAGGTAAATCGACAGAACACCCGCTACTTGTCTCAAAACAACCCTCACTGGTATACCTCTTCAAAGGAACAAGGTGCACCTCGGGTGATGGTATGGTGTGGCATTTGGAAGGATCGCATCATAGGCCCCCTCTTTTTCGATGAACATGTCACTGGAGGCACCTACCTACGTATGCTCAAGGAAGAAGCATTTCCCAGTGTCTTGAACGAAGAAGGAAATTTCCCAACATGGTTCCAGCAAGACGGCGCTCCTGCACATTACAGCACCCAAGTAAGGGAATACCTGTACCAACAATTTTCTGGTCATTGGATAGGACGTCGAGGGCCTGTGGAATGGCCAGCTAGAAGCCCGGATCTCACGCCACTAGATTTTTATCTCTGGGGCCACTTGAAAGCGCTGGTATACGCAGAGAAAATTAGGAGTGTTGAACATTTGCGGCAGCGCATTATTGGGGCATGTAACACCATTACTCCTGACATCATTCACCGTGTGCTTGCTGACTGGGTATCACGTCTGAATTTGTGTATTGAAACAATGGTGGACATATTGAGCACGTTCTGTAAATAAAAGCTTTTGTTTTGCCTTTTTTTATATTTTTCCTATGATGCCGGACTTATGGGACACCCTGTATATATATATATATATATATTATATTATATATATATGTCTGATGTCATACTAAGAGCTTTAGCGCCACCATCCGAATCTCTCTTGGGCGTAACAGCGATATTAATAAAGAGTATAGTGACCTAACCTAACCTAATGTGTGGAGTACCAGTTCAATACAAACTATAGTAACTCAACCTAACGTAGCAAACTGGAAAAGAAATTAATAAAAAATAAAAATATCCTAACCTATTGAGAGTAATAGAGTATAGAGTTAGGTCAGCTAACCTAACTCGCATGCATCATCTTTCAACGATACCCCAAGGCGGTCACCTTTCAGCTAATATAATTGTGGGCGGAACCTAAACACACACACACACACACACACACACACACATATATATATATATATATTATATGAGAATCATCCAAGCAAAATTTGATTGTCATTCCCTCTTATCTCTTTATCGACAGCTGTACCAATATAGCGCTTGCTCAGATACGAGTATAGGGCCTCACACACATTTTTCATTGAGGGCACCCTAATATACAGTTGCTAAGCAGACCAAAATTCTCTTAACACGTTGGGTATCACGCAATTTACCAGTGGGTCGAGGTAGGGTGTTCAGTAGGTACCGCACGACCCACCGGTGGGTCGAGGTAGGGTATTTAGTAGGTACCGCACGACCCACCGGTGGGTCGCTCGTGTAGTTTATTTCATAGAGTCGTATGTGGCTGGTACAGCAGGGTAAATAGCCAAAAATCCGGTTGACACCCAACGTGTTAGAATCAAAATATCTGACTTCACAGAATGTAAAGAATTAAAAATAAGTTATTGATCATATTTTCTACTTCCAGTTGCAGGGGAAACGGTCCGTCATTCAGTAAACCATGGATAATACACACACAACTTCATTGAATCTGTACTGTAGGTCAAAGTGAATCCTCAAGTTGTTGGAAACATTAAGCTATTGGTCTTAAGTAGAGGACAACCATCCTGCAACTACATCACTACTGGTAAAGACGATATTAGAAAGAATTATGAATATTACTCCAGAGCATCTCGAAAGTTTTAATCTTATTTAAAGTACCCAACATGGAATTAGCTCAAGAAGGTCTTGTTTGTCTAATCTCTTATGCTTTTTGGAGTTTTTAACTGTAAACTGCAAGAAGATCTTGATAAATTTGAGTAGTTTCCCAGGTTAGTAAATGGTAGATGAGAGTCAGTGTTCGAAATGCAAACTCATCCATTTTGATTAAATAGCTAAACTTTACTTATGAGATGCAAGGAAACAAGTTAGATGTCAGTGGCAAAAAAGATCTAGACATTATAGTTAGTAGTGATCTAAATTTTCTAAACAGTGCTTGGAGGTGAGAAATAAGGCAAATAAAATGCTAGGTAGTTGCTAGGGCTGATAGTTACGAGAGTAAGAAGTCATCCGTAGATTATACAATTCTTTTCTTAGGTTTTACTCCGAATGCTGCCTTCAAACCTGATTTTCTCACCTAAACAGTACTTAGAGGTGAGAAATAAGGCAAATAAAATGCTAGGTAGGTATTAAGAGGGCCGATAGTTACGAGAGTAAGACAGTCATCCGGAGATTATATACAGTAATTGTTTTCTTAGGCTTCACTTACAATACTGCCTTCAAACCTGGTCTACTCACCATAAGGAGGATATAGATATACTTAAAGGTATGCAATGTAAGACAACCAAACTTATCTCCTGTTTAAGAAGAAACGTGGAATACAGTGAAAGAATAAAGGAACTAGACATGTTTAGTTTTGAGAGACACTGCTTTGGGGGTGATATGGTACAACTGTTTTCAGGTTTAGACAATTGAGAGGTAACTTTTCTCATTAGAGTCTGATTTTGTAAACTTTTTATTAGAAAATACAGTCATAGGCTTTTATTGTTTAATCTCAATAGGACAAGACGGCTTCACATTGTTCATAAAAATGCAATGAGCTCTGGTTCTATGAGTGGTTTAACAGGTCGTTGGTGACAATTTATCTAACTTGAATAACCTTGATAGGCTGCCGAGTGGCTTCAAGGCCAACTGTAATGTAGGTATGTAGCATAGTGAAACCATAAAACTAGTAATCCTGATCATATTTAGGCTGGAATCTGAAGAAAGGGGAGGATAACTTAAATGAGGCACTAACTATTGTGCTTGTTAGATCTATTAAATATGCAGAGGTACTTGATGGTTAAAAACAAAGGTAGTAAAAATGAGGAGAGGTGACAAGCTTGACCTTCGTGAAACGAGGAATCATCGCACTGGACATTTAAAAGGTTGAGGCAAGAAACTAATGGGATGTCAGTCTAACATCATTAGTAGGAAAGATACTACAAGAAACTATAAAGAAGAGCTAGTATTCAAGATCATCTGGAAAGTTTTAAATCTTATTTCATTTTCCTAGCATGGTTTTAGATTTGAAGGATCCTACTTAGCTATTTAATCTTAGACTTTAAGAGTTTCTAATTGACCAAGTAAATGGTGGATATAATATAGCCTACACATTATTTATTTGGATTTTAGAAAGACATTTGACAGAGTCATATACAGGAGACTTCTGTATAAACTAAAAGATTATGCGATGTCAGGGTCAGTCATAAATTGAGAATGGTTATAAGACCGAAAAAAGTAATTTTAACTTTATATGACAGAATAACCCTTATTCAGACAAGATTCATATATTACACAATCTGGCCAATTTTCAACTTTACTTTGAGAATGATTTCCTAATGATTTGAATACATACACATTAAAATTGAATTCTCAACTAATAACTGGAATCTTTTCCAAAATCCGGACCGTTCTTTATAACTCGAAAGTTACAGTACATTATTATGTGGTTTTGCGTGCCGAGTTCAAAAAAGTTTCTTTTTTGGGGGGAAATGAAAAATAAAAAAGTTACAGCAATTTTGTATTACCATTATTTACATATATCGACCAAATATTATAAATAAAAATTGCTGTAACTTTATTTTTCATTTCTCCAAAAAAGAATAACTTTTTTGAGTTCAGCACACAAAAATAATAATAATAATGTAACTTTCTACATATAAAGAACGGTCTGGATTTTAGAAAAAGAGCCATCAGTTTTAACGAAAATATCACGACTCAACCTAACCAATCTTCAAGGGCGTACAGTTGACCTAATATTATAAATAAAAATTACTAACTTTTTTATTTTTCCATTTCTCAAAAAAAAAAAAATTTTTGAACTCAGCAAGCAAAACCACATAATAATAATGTGACTTTTTAGATACAAAGAACGGTCTGAATTTTGGAAAAGAGCCTATAATTGTCCACAATGCCTAAGAATATCACCGTCATCTGAAAGAATATCAGCTGGTATGTGTGCAAGATATTTTAGTCTGGGTCACTTCTGACAGTACCATACCTTTCATTTGAAATTCAGGAAATTTTATATACTTGTAGACCTTGGGTCTCATAATCGTAATATGATTTTTAGCAGGATTATTATACTTTTATTTTTATTAATTTATTTATTATTTTTGTGTTCCCCTCTCTGTCTACCCGCTAGTTGGTTTGTATAAGTATTTAAATAACTTACCTCTATGCCAACGTCCAGTTGTTTTAGACTAATTTAATTGGAATTACCTGCTTGACAAAGACTTTATGCCATCTTATGCGAACTAATTACTGAACAGAATTTATATGCGGAGGATTTTGTGTATATATATATATATATATATTATATATATATATATATATATATATATATATGAAATCCTGAATAGGACTATAAAGACAAGAGATACGACTCTCAAAATTTATTGGCCAAATGTTTCGGTCCACTCAGGGGCCATCGTCAGTGACTAAATGAAAGCATCTAAAGAAAATCAATAATATAACAAAAGTAAATACAAATGCTAGATAAATATACTGTACATAATAATAAAACATAATACAATAAGCAAAGTTAAAAAATAGCTTAAAAAAATTATCTGGATTGTAAGACAATAAAATAATACAAATTAAACCCATTAAAAATAAAACAACAGAATAAACTAAAATTTAAAAATTTAAAAAGGACTAACCTAGATGGTAAGAGTTGCAAATGACAACTGAAGAGAAAGGAAAGGAGAAAGGACCTAAGTTAGTGCATTAGTTGTATTGAAAAGGTGTTCATTGGTTGATTATGAAGTACGTAATTTTATCGAGGAAAGGCTGTCGTTTAATTCAGGATTTAATTTCTTGATGAAAAGGGATTCTAAAATTTTGAGATCAAGCGAATTAGAACCAGACGACAAAATCGTAAAGGAATCCTCGGGGCACGGATGGTCATGGGGTCTCTGAATGATGCCGAATAGCAGAGGATTCAGGGGTGGAAAGAGGGCGAAAAGTTCAAGAAAAACCCAAATGCTTCGAAATCCTAAGTTTTAACTGCAGGGCAATCTGCCCTACATAGCGACTTTGGCAGGTCACACATGTATATAGATAAATTACAAAGGATCTCAAAAGCACGGGGAGGTGATCTTTACGGCGAAAAAAGGATTGCAGAGAATTAGGACTAGAATTAATAATTATGAAGTCGCAGTGAGGGAAGTCTTTCCAAAATAGAGTGGACATCTTTAAGTTGAAAAGTTAGTTGGTCTTAAAAAGAGAGCTTAAGATAAGCCTTCTGTTTCGAAACCGTGGACTAAATTATTTTGGGCGAATATAGGTTATTTAAAATTTTTGAAATTAATGTCTCAATAGTTGAAGTGCAATAAAAATTATAGTTAAAAAATCTCTGAAGCTACTGAATTTCTAAGTTAAATGAAGACCAACTTGAACAGAGGTGATAGGCTTTAAAAATACGACTTTTAATACTAGGTAGTTTAAAACTAAGTGGGATTTTGCTGAAAAAATGCGTACCGAGTTCGATGGTAGTTGGTTTTCTGTATACTTGTGTTGAGAAGCTGGAGAAGGCAAAATTTGACGCTCGTTTCTTGAAAATTTGCAAAGGTTACAGTTGTGTACCCCAATTTATTCATTTTAAACTATGTAAAAAATATTTGATGCACAGTGAACTCTATCGTTCTTGGACTAGCAAACTTCTTTCCCTCGAGTTGGACTCAAAACGTAAACTTGTTTTAAAATTGGGTAATAAATTGCTCACTTTGTCACAACATTTGAAGTCTAATGTGTCTTGCCTTGATTTCATTATTTTAAATAGTTGCATTTCGAAGTATATATCAAAATTTTGTCACCTTACTAACCCGTCAAAATTCTAAGCTTCAACAGTTGGGTTTAAACTTTGATCTTAATCTTAATAGAGATGAAGTTATTTCTAACTTTTCCAATAAGGTTTTATCAACTGAAGAAAAAGGAATTTTATCTTTGGGATTGGATTTTAAACTTCCCATTTTTAAGCTTGATTTTTGTCGTTCTTTTTTATGTTTTGAGAAACTTTGCCATCAAATTAGTCTTTTTCTCTCTTTCCTTCAAACTCTAATCCAGTGGAGGATATTAAGCTTTTAGCAAATAAGTTCTACTCTAAGTTTGATGAGTTTAAGGTTTTTTGTCCAGTTTTTAGCTTTAGTGATTTTAAAGTTCTCACGAACTTGCGGAGGAATAAGAATGTAATTATTTTTAAGCCTGATAAGAGTAAAGGTATTGTTGTCTTAGACAGAAAAGACTATGTAAATAAAATGTATAATTTACTTTCTGATTCTACCAAGTTTTTGAAACTGCAGACTGATCCATTAAATATATTGTGAAACTGGAGGATAGAATCAACAACTTTTTACGTTCTCTCAAGAGCCGTGGGCTTTTAATCAACCATTACGATAAGCTTTTTGCTTCAGGTACTAACCCAGGGGTTGTTTATGGCGTACCTAAGACCCATAAACATGGAGTTCCGCTTCGCCCCATTCTTGCAGCCATAAACACTCCAAGTTGTTACCTCGCCAAATTTTTGGTCCCAGTCATAGACCCTCTCACACATAGTCATTTCACTTTGCGAGATTCTTTTGAGTTTGTTGATTGTGTCACCAAGTTGAAAATTAAGGATTGTTTCATGGCTTCCTTTGATGTTCAGTCTTTGTTTACCAATGTACCTGTATTAGAAACTTGTGATATTGATATAAATTCTTTGTTTGGTTCCACTAATAACATTTTGGGATTAAGCAAACAATTATTTTCAAAACTTTTAAAGTTATCAGTCCAGGATGCCATTTTCTTTTTTAATAAAGAACTTTTCCACCAGCACGAGGGAATGGCAATGGGTTTGCCCCTTGGTCCATCTTTTGCTAATAGTTTTCTTTGCTTTCACGAAGAAATGTGGCTGAGGGGTTGTCCACCTGACTTTAAACCAATTTTATTTGAACGTTATGTAAACGATTGTTTTGCCATTTTTAAGCATAAAGATCATGCCCCTTTATTTTTAAATTACATTACTACTAAGCATTCTAATATTAAATTCTCTATGGAAGTAGAACAATACAATAAAATTTCGTTTCTTGATGTTACCGTAAATAAACATAGTACAGCCTTCTCAACACAAGTACACAGAAAACCAACTACCACCCAACTCGGTACGCATTTTTTTTGCAATATCCCACTTAGTTTTAAACTACCTAGTATTAAAAGTCGTATTTTTAGAGCCTATCACCTCTGTTCAAGTTGGTCTTCATTTAACTTAGAAATTCAGTATCTTAAGAGATTTTTTAACTATAATTTTTATTGCAATTGAACTAGTGAGACACTAATTTCAAAATTTTTAAATAACCTATATTCGCCCAAAATAATTCAGTCCACGGTTTCGAAACAGAAGGTTTATCTTAAGCCCCCTTTTTTAGACCAACTAACTTTTCAACTTAATAAAGATGTCCACTCTATTTTGGACAGACACTTCCTTGAATGCAACTTCATAATTATTAATTCTAATCCTAATTCTCTGCAATCCTTTTTTTCGCCACAAAGATCACCTCCCCGTGCTTTTGAGTTCCTTTGTAATTTATCTATACACATATGTGACCTGCGAAAGTTGCTATATAGGGCAGACTGCCCTGCAGTTAAAACAGGATTTCTAAGCATTTGGGTTTTTCTTATCGAACTTTTCACCCTCTTTCCACCCCTGAATCCTCTGCTATTCGGCATCATTCAGAGACCCATGAACACCCGTGTCCCCAGGACTCCTTTACAATTTTATCGTCTGCTTCTAATTCGCTTGATCTCAAAATTTTAGAATCCTTTTTTATCAAGAAATTAAATCCAAAATTAAACGACACCCTTTCCTCGATAAAATTACCATATTTCCCGGCGTATAACGCGCACTTTTTTTCCCCAAAAATACTCCAAAAATCACCCTGCGTGTTATACGGCGATGGTACACATTTTTGGTAGGGGAGGGATGGTCGTATTATTATATTTTGGCTGTATATCGTCTCGTGGCACATTTTTTGCACTATACACTGAATAATTACCTTTAGGGAAAAAAATATTCGTTATTCAGTATTTACTCTTAACATTATAAATGCAAATTAAAAGAAAAAGGAAATTTTTATTATTGAACCTAAATATAAAAATAATAAATGGAAACAAACTGCCATATGGTTTATTCATCATCACTGCTGCTATCCTCATGATCCTCAGCGCTGTCTTCGAAACCCGAAACTTCTTCATCACTGCTGCTCTCCATGTTGGAATTCTCACTGTCTTTGTATAATGTTAAAATTAATTGTACATGTAAAATTACCGGTAATTGTACATGTAAAATTAATTGTACATGTTAAAATTAACTCGTTAAAATTGTACATATGAAGTGAGGTAGGAGGTATATTTTTTCCTAAATTTTTATTTTCATAAATTTTCTCTTCAAAATTAGGGTGCACGTTATGCGCGGTGCGCGTTATACGCCGGGAAATACGGTACATACTTCAAATCAACCAACCAACACCTTTTCGACACAACTAACTCACTAATTTAGGTTCTTTCTCCTATTCTTTCTCTCCAGTTGTCATTTGCAACTCTTTCCATCCAGGTTAGTCATTTTTAAATTTTAGTATATTTTGTTGTTTTATTTTTAATGGGTTTAACTTTTATTGTTTTATTGTCTTACAATCCAGATAATTATTTTTTAAGCTATTTTTTTAACTATTTGCTTATTGTATTATGTTTTATTATTATGTACAGTATATTTATCTGGCATTTGTATTTACTTTTGTTATATTATTGATTTTCTTTAGATGCTTTCATTTAGTCATTGAAGATGGCCCATGAGTGGACCGAAACATTTGGCCAATAAATTTTGAGAGTCGTATCTCTTGTCTTTATATTCATATTGAGGTTAAGATTCCCGAAGAACACTTCTATCGTAACTATATATATAAAATATATATATATATATATATATATATATATATATATATATATATAATGCATGCAATCCTCCGCATATATATATATATAGTAGCAATATTTAAATAAGTGCCACAATCATGGTTTATTAATCACAAATTTACCCTCATTTCTATAAAAGCACACAGTTCCTTATAGTGGGCCGGCCAAAAATTGAAAAGTCCTCTAGAAAAAAATATAACGGCGTTTTTTGTTAATAGCAGGCACCCACCTTAGATAAGTAGTATTGAGGATGCCAAACAAAATGTGGGTGGGTGCCACTCTCAATTTTGGGTTTGAAGGTCCCATACAAGGTTACAAAAGTCAAATTCTGAAAAATTCCTAATTTTTTTATTTCAGTGGTGATTCTATGTAACAACGTGCTTAAAGGTGTATCATTAGCACATACAGCATATTTTTGTGATTTTATGGATAATAATTGAATGTAACTATGACTCTGGATGTCTTTATTTCCATTAAAACTACATTTAGCATGCTGGGTGAGGTGCGCATGTGCCTGCTACTACCATAGTACAAGTAATAGCATACTTTCACATGTTGAATATTTTCAATGCACTGGCTGGCCAGACATTTGTTTGGTATATGCAATTAAAAGAGTGCAGACAGTGCCAGCTGGTAAAATAATAACAATAATACTGCTAAAGAATAGGTATGTTTCGAATTGTTTCAATATATCTGTGGCTACTACATACTGCCATTCCCATCTTCCATTGGCCCCTCTTCCATGGCCTTGGTTGGTTCGAAGTCGACGGGGTTCTGGTTAGGAGGCAGCAACGGACTTGTTACTCGCAGTAGTTTCGTCTATACTATTCTCCGAGTTGTTCTGTAGTGGTTCGGAGGATTCTGGGAAAACTTACTAAATTATCTGACGGTTCACTGATTCTTCTTATAACGTATCGGGAAATTATTTCGCTCTACTTTATTGAATAAGTTCTCTGAAGAGAGCACGGCTCGGAGAAAATAAAAAAATTTCTTTTACTGTAATTTACTGCTAAAATGTACAGGTAATACTCGGCCTCTAAGTTAGATTAGACTTTTACAGGGGGAGAGGTTCGATCTCTTTCGACCATGGCTCAGGCCAGAATTTAAAAGTGAGGAGGCCCTCCGCCTCCTCGAGGAGGGCTCTGACTCCTCGCTGAAGGGCTGCTAAGACAGGAGTGATTGAATTTACAATACAAGAATTAAATAAGTCTAAATTTTTGGGGAAGTGCAGTTGAAGGTTAAGTTCCCCCCTTTAACTGGAGATCTAAACACTTCTTGGACGTTAAGCATAATTTTAACACATATCAGAATTTTGAAAGATTCCAAAATAAAACGAAAAACTAAATAACAAAAAATAATGATAATATTGCCGAGTATATATTCCTAAATGGCGACATAATGTCGGCGTAGTACATTGAGTACAATTCCAAGTACATCACTGAGTACATTGTAATTTTGGTTTATTACAACTATGATTATAATTACCAATTAATTCACATTCGCTTATCGTTAATTACAGTTTCATGAAAGTACATTAATTACATTATATTAAATTATTACATTTAATTACAATTTTAGCAAATTGTTAATTGACATATCTAATACTGAAGTAATCTAAATAGGTGATACAATTCATATAATGAAGGAGAGTTAACCGTTGTTCTATAATTTACAGGGGATTAACAGCAATGTTTTATAGTTAACAATAATTACGCCAAATTATGTCAGATATTATTAGAACCTGGTTGGTTATCAGAGTTTGAAAGTCTAATTAGCCAGCGATGAGGAAAGCGGAGAAAAATACGGTGTACTTTTCACTGGAAGTACACGGACATTTATGATAACGTAATACATAAGTAATATAGAATTTGAATGACAATTAGGTAGAAATAGTAAGTACAAGTAATGAGAACGGGGATAAGTATGTGACGTAAGCCGATAACGAACCAGTGGCATTTCAGGGAAACAATACAGTATATTATAATAATATAACATAACATCTTAACGTTATAAATTGGTAGCAGAAGCAAGAGAGAAGATTTCGAATTCAGATGCTTGTTTTTGGCGACGTCATCGGAATTCGAACACCTTGAATCAGCATGAATGAGCAGCTTGCGAGAGGTGAACACACTTAAAATAAAAAGTAAAAAGAATACATGTGGACGTATTTACATGTACATAACTATGTACGTAATCATGGTCATCAGGGGACATGTACGAATGCACAAAGTATTGTACACATATCGGTACGTAACACAATAGGTTGTGTGCGTAATATAGACAAGAGTAAACATGGACTGATAGGTTAATAGGGCACCAGTAGACAATAGGTAGGAGAATAAGTAATAAAATTAATAAAGGATAACGGTCAAAATAAGATATGGACGTATGGATGAATATGGTCGAATATTAATATTTATACTACATAACACCAGACAGGACACAACATATAAATAATGACTTATAGAGAATGAAGTTTTTATTATTATTAAAGAATTTGTCATACATTGAATACGAAAGATATCCACATACTAAACACGTGATTCAGCATTCAAGGTATGGAAAACGTGGACAATTAAGATATTTTATGACGTCATAGTTTATCAAATTGTGCACTACGTTAATTCATAATTAATACGCCATAGTTATTTAATTCATATGTACAGTACAAGTCATTATTGGGAGAAATTAGAAGTAACGAATTAGAGAAATACAGTAATGAAAGGTTTATAGCCATTGTACAAAGAGTGAGTGAAACTATTAATTAAATATATATACTTATACGAGTATACAGTAAATATTAAGGAATATTAAAAAAAATGAAACAATTCACCAATTATTTGGCAAAAATAGAAAGCAAATCAAAATTTTACCCAAATTCGCGTTAGGCGATTTTGGTTCTTGTGTAAAAATGAATATTTGAATATAAAAATTATATAAATATAAGTATATACGAATATACAGGATTATATAAAGATTATATAGGAATTATTCATTGTTCATTTTTACACAGATATGGAACTCCTCAGCAATGGACCCTGTAGCTGTCATCAAGCGCAAGAGGAAACGTCAGGATGTCAGTGAGAATTGTTGCTTCTTTTGCCAAAGCAGCGCTGGTGACCTGCGCACAGCATGAGCAGAAGGAAAAGCAAGAACTCGAAGGAGAAGACTGCACTTGATTCGTCAGCCAGACTCCGTACTGAGTGGATGCATTTCCTGAGCTCTCTGATATTGCTTCTACTTTTGGATATTGCCAATAACTTTACTTTTGGAAAGTTCTGAATTTTATATACTTGCGTTTATATTCACATTGTTATAGTTAAGTAATTGAATATCAGTGGTTTTTAGCGATTTAGAAGTTTTCATAGCGTGCCGGCTTAATTTAACTTAAACTTGTGACGGTTATAAACTAATTTAACTTGCGCGATGCCGTCGCAGAAATCATCGTGTATTAGGTGTGGGGTAAATCGGTGGTATACAGATTTTAAGGATTATAACGGCGGTCCTAGAATAGAATAGAATAACCTTTATTAATAATAACAAAATAAATAAATTTTTTCAATTTACAATGACATGAATAATTTTGAAGCTCGACTATTTATTTTATTTAATTTGGCCCTTAAGCTTTAGGATTTACTGGGCTCTTATTGAAAATAAGCAGCTAGTTGTTATTAATTTATAATAATAAACAAATAAATAAGTAAATAAGTATTATTAAAAGTTAAAACATGTATTACAATATTAATAGACAATATTAAACAATATCAGTGGACATTAATCCTAGATTTTTGATAGTATGCCATTATTAATCGGGATTTCAACTTGGTTTTAAACAAATTCACATTTATAATATTTTTTATATCGGCATGCAAGTCATTCCATAGTTTCAATCCAATGAAAATGGGTACTTTTTGAGATGAAGACAATCTAAATTGAGATATAACAAGCTTTGATCTATTTCTGGTCTGATACAAGCGGATTTCTTGATGAGTTACAAAATATCTATTTACCCATTGCAAATTAATGATTTTGTTCTTACACTTGTAAATAAAAATAAAATGTGCCAGTTTGGTTATATCGTTGAGCTTCAGTAGGTTCAGCTCTTTAAATAATGCACTAGAGTGATCAAAGAAATCAGCATCAGATAATAACCTTATTGCTCGTTTTTGGATAACAAAGATACCATTTAATGCGTTGTTAGCGGAGTTTCCCCAAACAAGGGTGCAGTATGTTATATAAGGAAGAACAAGAGTATGATAAAACGTCAATAAAACTTGTTTAGGGACTACATTTCTAAGTTTAAACATTATGGCAACGCTCCTTGAAATCTTTTTAGCGATATAATTTACATGATCACTCCATTGCAAATTCTTATCTAGCATTACACCAAGAAATTTTGTTACAATACACTCCTTTATGGCAATTTCATTAATATTAAGTTCATCAAGATATACATTTCTTTTATTAGTAAACATAAATTTGTTTTACTGGTAATTAGGAAGAGTTTATTGGTGGTCAACCATTTCATTACACTGATGAATTCTGAATGAAATACAGTATATTCTCAGCTGTATTAACATCTTTGCAAAGAAAAGAGACAGTTGTATCATCTGCAAACATTATGAAGTTCAGTATATCAGATGATCGTGGAACGTCATTTATAAATAATAAAAATAACAGTGGACCCAGAACTGAGCCCTGTGGCACACCATGTTTGACAAGCGCTTTAGTTGAGCAAACCTTATTTACTGATACAAAATGATATCTATTGGACAAATAACTTTTAAAGCAATCACTGATTCCTCCTCTAAAGCCGTAACAATATAATTTATTCCATAAGATTTAAGATAGTCATTTCCGTTGTTTTATTATTACGGAAGCCATATTGAATTGGAGATAATAAACTGTAGGATTCTAAATATCGCTGCATTCTACTTTTCACAATTTTTTCAAAAACTTTGCTGAACACAGATAATGAACACACCGGCCTGTAATTTGTTGCTAGTGTAGGATCAACCCCTTTAAAAAGGGGTGTTATACAACCAGTTTTTAGTGTTGATGGGAATATTCCTTTGGAAATACTTTGATTGATAATATAATCTTAGCCAAAGTTAAAGATATCTTATCTTTAGCAAGTTTCAATATAGGTACAGGAATGTTATGAATGTTGTTTTTTATATTTTTTAATTTACCAATAATATTCTGGACCTCAGTAGAGGTAGCAGGAACAACAAAAATTAATTTAGTGGGCTGGGTGGCATATATTCTAGAGGTGAGTGATCATTATTTATTAATTGTGAGCGAAGCTTATCCGCTATTGAAGTAAAATGTCCATTTAAATAGCAGTATCATCAGTAATTTCTTTATTATCAACATTTAATTTCTCTATTGAATTTTTCTTAATTTGTTTTCCGAGAAAATTGTTTATGTTTGTCCAAGTGTTTTTCAAGTCTCCTTTATGTTTGGAAAATTGATTGTTATAATAGTCATATTTTGCAATTTTGATATTTTAATTAATTTGTTTCTGCATTGAGTATATTGTATTTTAGGAATTTTGCTCTGTAATTGCAATTTGAATAATTTATCTCTGTTCTTTATTTAAGTGATAACTCCTGGATTGATCCATAGATTTGCGACACTTTTGGGCGAAACTGTTTTTCTCCTTAAAGGAAAGCAAATATTAAAAATATGGAATAAGGTGTCATAGAAGAACTGAAACATATGATTTGGGTCATTTAAAGGTTCGTCACAGTCAAGTCGAGTATTTTCTACAGCCCCAATAAATTTTCTTTTGTTAACCTCTGAGAATATTCTGTAATCAATAGTTGTTTTGTCCGCAACTTGAACAATGTTATTGAATATAGCGTAAGTAGGAAAATGATCACTGATGTTTGTGGTTATAATTCCAGAATTTACGAGGGCATTGCTATTTACAAATATATTATCAATCGTAGATGCTGTTATTCGATTGCCATAGCTGCAGACTCGAGTGAGTTTGGTAATAGAATGACTAAGATAGAAAGAATTCATTAAGTTTAAAAATTTATGTGAGATTGCTTCAGATTGCAAATTGATGTTCAAGTCACCCGCAACTATGGCATTCAATTTATGAAAGTTGCATAACATGTTATCTAAGTGAATTAAAAAGCTATTGATATTAGTATTAGGTGGTCTATATATTGCATGGACAGAATAGACATTACTTTTGTCTTTTATATTAACAATCAGGTTTTCATTGTCACTATTACATAGGGAAAATACTTCGTTAGAGTCGTAAATTTGATGCACATACACAGAGATACCCCCACCAATCTGACCATCTCTTACAGTATGATAAGCAACGTAATTAGCTAAATTATATTGGCTTTTAATACTACTATTTAACCAAGTTTCCGTGAGAATTATAATTAAATTTGACCGTAGAAGTTTTCAAAAGGGCCAATAAGTAGTTATAGTTCCTAGGAAAGCTTCGAATGTTTAGATTTAGCACAGAAAGATTTTTAGAAATATCTTTTTGTAATACAAAGGCATTAAACTCATATATCGATGAGACCATGCAATTGCCTACACCAGATTCCTGTTCTGGATTCTCTAAACTGGATACAGAATTTTTTGGTAATGAATTGAAATGATTAATATCGGCACATATACTATGAAAGTCTTTATCGATGAAAGCCATTTAGCAGTAGTTCTCAAACAATTTCACTAAACACAGAATACGGGAATAAGGGGTTACCGCCCAGTTGAGCCGAGAATGGGAAAGTCGACTGTTGAGATTGTATGCGGAGTTATTCGCAGGCCTCCTTTGTGCCGACTGTCGGCTGGCGTTTTCGTAGTTCTCATAGCTTCGAATGCTTCTTCACTAACAAGGTGAATTCCTTTGACCGAAGTATTCCGCGTTGGAGGAGTCTCTCTTTCTTTAATAATTAACTTCGCTCCAAGGAAGTAGGCAACTTTCCCGAGTCTCCTCGCTTCTATGAGTTTCGGGAGCTTTTCTTTACGAATTTTACGTGTTTCCTCACATACATCGTCATTGACGAAGATTTTTTATCCTTTCAGCTTTCTTCTGTTTTTTAGTATTAATTCTCTGTGAGTTTCATCCTCACATATTACTTTTATAGCTGAAGTGGGCGTCTTAGATTCAGTCATGTCTTTAACTGTAGAATTTGCTTTTTGTGGTGGAATTTGCTTTTTTAATCTAAAAGCACTTTTGATCTTAATATTCCCCAAATTCAGTATATCTTTTATTATGTGCTCCACCTTTTTCTTCGTTTCGCCGTTTGTTTCTCTATTCGTTTCAGATAACCCCATTATGATTAAGTTATTGGAACGTGAATTATCGTCTAGGCTGTTTAATTTATTCCTAATTGAATTGTGCTCGTTTTTTATCATCTCCATGCCACGATTATTTTTAGTAGGCGAGTTTAGACTAGAGTTAAGATCCTTTATCTCGTCGTGTGCATACTGAATGCTCTTTTCGAGCTCTATGTTTCTATATTCCAGTTTTGCATTGTCCTTCTTTAACAATTCGTTATTATGTTGTACAACTTTTATTACTGCCTCTAGGTCTTTGATAACACTATTACTTTTGTGCACTTAGTCAAAGAGGGAAGCAATTTATGGGGTTAAAATTCACTCATTCGTTCGCTCGTACGTTTAAAGGTCTCGCTCGTTCGGTTGTTTGTATACCCGTTACTTCAAGGTCACTGCTTGCTGTAGTTTATCTGATGAGATTGTAACTGCGTAATCTTGGCACACTCACAAATTTTAGTGGAGAAGTAACAGAATGGTTCACTGACTTTAAACACTGTTAATTTTGATAGGAAAAAGGAGCACGAAACTGATAAGCGTCACCGGCACAAACACAACCACAAGAGAGATCGGTTTGTTTCTTTTGTGATTTAAGGAAATAGTTGACATAAAACGTAGTGTACGTGAGGTAACGGAAAGACTTGCAACGCTTGATGAGGGCAGGGGTCGGGCTACAGTTAACGAAAGCTGGACCAATACTAACGTTGAAGACGTTAGTAATTTGAAGGGTGAGGTGCGTAACCTAGTTTGTAGTTTATGTAGCTTATCGGGAAGGTTGGATAGAGTTGAGGAAGGGGTTAAGGTTGGTCCGAGATTAGTAGATGGGGAGGGATTTAGAGAAGTTAAGTGTGGAGCTAGGCCACGTACGTTAGGTGATAGGAATCCACCCCCTATCGATGTTTCGAACCCTTTCGCCCATTTGGATAGGGACGTGAACAAGGGGGAAACTATTTTAATTGGGGACTCTTTAGTGCGCCATATGGATAAAGAGTTCGTTGAACGGAATCCAACCAAGAGGAGGAGGGTCTGTCTCCCAGGGGCCAGGGTTGACAAATTAGAGACGAAGTGGATAGGATTGATGTTGCCTCCCGTCACTCGATGTTGGTGACGATGATAGGAGGCAACGACTCGCATAGGCACGATACGAGAGTGGAGTGCCTGACATTTTGGAGAGATATAGGGGGTTAATTAGGTCCCTGAAGGCGAGGTTAGATAGGTCTTTAGTTCTAGGTATTACCCCTAGGCACGGTTTGGGTCTTAGGATTACGTCAAAAACAATATTTTTGAATACTAAATTAGAAGAGATGTGTGCTATTGAAAATGTACCCTTCGTAAAGCTGTGGTCAGACTTCAGTGATCCTAGCCTTTTTACAAAAGATTGGGTGCATTTTAATGAAATAGGTAATGCTAGGGTAGGTAGGTTAATTGACGAAAACGTTCGAAAACTGTATAGGTCGAGGCCTTCTTTAAACGTTGTGGGTCCGGGAAACGCGGTCCCGACGTGAAAAATAGTTTAAAACGCCGACCGGTGGTAAAAAATAAATTAAACGTCTTTTATTGTAACGCGTAGTATTATCATAGAAATAAATTAAACAAATTTAAGGCGATAATTTATTCCGGCGACTACGATATAGTTGCTATCACTGAAACGTGGTTAAATACCGTGACTCGGGACTTGTTGGGGGAACTTGATATAGCGGATTTTAAACTCTTTACTAATGATAGATTACATAGGATTGGTGGCCGCGTTTTGCTGTACATTCGTAATTCCCTTAGGGCTATCGAGGTTAAGATAGATTTTCTGGCAGCAATTAATGCGATATGCGTTGAAGTTAGGGCGCGTAGTGTTAGTTTCAATTTTGTTGTTGTTTATAGACCTCCCGTTCAACCCCTCGATACCGATGCTAGATTTTACACACTTTTTGTTAACTTTATTAATAATCGGGATAGTATAGTTGTCGCAGACTTTAACTGCCCTAACGTTAATTACGAGACTTTTAGTGGTAACGATGAGGGTTTGAGATTGAATGAGTTCATGGAAGATAATTTGTTACGACAGATGGTTACCGAACCAACGCGCGGTGACAATATTTTAGATTTGGTGATGACGAACGGCGAAAATATAGTCGAAGGTTTAGAAGTAGGCGAGAGTTTAGGATGTAGTGATCATCAAATTATTAGGTTTAAGCTATTGATAGAAAACACTAAAGATAGTAACGTAATAGAAGTCTCCGATTTCGTAGGCCAATTTTGATAGTTTTGCGGATAGGATGAGAGTAGTGGACTGGGATAACTTATTTATGGGTAATAACGCCAATTTGCATTGGGGGCGTTTAAAGATAGTTTCTTGAATATCAAAAGGGCGTTTATTCCTCGTAGGCACAAGCACGCTAGAAATCATGGTAGGCCCAAGTGGTGGACTAGGGAAATAGGCGAGTTCATAAACGAGCGTAACAAAGCGTACAGACTTAATAAGCGCACTGGCACAGTAGCTAACGTTAATAGATATATCGAGCATCGACGTCAGGTTAAAATATCAGTTAGGAATGCTAAACGTAATTTAAAGATACTTTTAGCTGCGGATAGGTAACATAACCCAAAAATGGGATCACTTTAGTATATTGCTTCCCAGGAACCTCTCTTTAACATATTGCTTCCCAGGAACCTCTCTTTAACATATTGCTTCCCAGTGTTAATCACTTTAACATATTGCTTCCCAATATTTAGGATAAGGAGTACGATAAAAAATGTTCGCTTTAATAAAGTAAAGGCATAAAAAGTAAATCATAACATGTTAAACTATTAGATTGAAAGTAAATTTATTAGAATTGTTGCGCTATATAGTCACACAAAGTAAAAAATGGATTTCGGAAGAATCGGTCACGCCACATCATTTGCCACAAATATGAGTTGAGTAGCTCCTTTTTGCATCCTTTCATTTTCTTTATATATTTAATGTAGTTTAAATGAATGCCCGGTTAGGTCAACTGAATACCCGGTTAAGTCAACTGTACGCCCTTGACGAATGGTTAGGTTAAGTTGTGATATTTTCGTTAAAAATAACGAAAATATCACGACTTAACCTAACCAATCATCAAGGGTGTACAGTTGACCTAACTGGGCATTCAGTTGACCTAACCGAGCATTCATTTAACCTATATTAAATATATAAAGAATGCCCGGTTAGGGTATTTATAGCTTTGTTTAAGGTCGGTAGGTTATCTCGTAGATTACCAACCTCTTTCTAACCAACTAACCTTTCTCTTTTTAACATATTGCTTCCCAGTGTTAATCACTTTAACATATTGATTCCCAGGAGGGATCACTTTAACATATTGCTTCCCGAATGCTTTGGGAAGCAATATGTTAAAGTGATCCCGAAAAAGTTTTTCGATTACGTGAATAATTGTAAGCCGATAAAAGATAATATAGGCCCTCTCGTGGACGCTAATGGCGCTTTAGCTTCCGACGCTCAGGCGATGGCGGGTATTTTTAATAACTTTTTTGCGACAGTTTTTACCGTAGAAGACATCAATAATGTCCCCGATGTGGACGATATCGTTCTATTTAGCAGCGAGACTACTTTGGATGAAATTACTGTTTACGAGGGTGAGATTGCGCATTATATCGATAGGCTAAAAGTTAACAAGGCTCCAGGCCCTGACGAGTTGTATCCTAGACATCTGAAATATTTGAAAGACGTTATCGTAGGCCCCTTAACGAAGATTTTTAATCAGTCACTGGAAACGGGGATTATTCCTGAAGAATTCAAATTAGCTAACGTCACGCCTATTTTTAAAAAAGGTGACCGCACAGTAGCCAGCAATTATAGACCCATTAGCTTAACGTCAATTGTCGGTAAACTTTTGGAATCCGTAGTTAGGGATCGTATCATCGGTAGTAGTATGACCGCAAAATGGGAGAGTGCAATGCAATCGCAAATGTTGCACAATGTTGCAAGAGTGCCACCCACCCCCTTTGTTGCAACCCACCCCCTTTGTCCCCCATCCCCATAGTGCCAATCCCAACCCCCTTTGTTGCAAGGCACCCCATAGTGCCAACCCCCACCCCCTTGTTGCAAGGCACCCCATAGTGCCAACCCCCACCCCTTGTTGCAAGGCACCTCATAGTGCCAACCCCCCATTGTTGAAAAGTACCCCAAAATGGGGGGATATTGCAAGAGCAACAAGGGTTATGCAACATGGAGGCGGAGTTATCCCCCAAGAGGAAGAGAGAGAAGTAGAGAGAAACGAGGAGAGGTGTTTACCTGACTACCGCCAGACGCATATGAGGACTTCAGCTGAGCGGCCGTTGTTCTATGGGCCCCTATACAGCCAGTTGGCATTATCAGCCAGTGCCTTCGGGCATCAGGTAGCTTAATCAGCCAGTGCCTCCGGGCATCAGGTGGCTTAATCAGCCAGTGCCTCCGGGCATCATCAGCCAGGTGGCTTAGAAGGCTGATTTGCCAGTTTGCGTTTATTTATTTAATTAAAGCATATATTAAGGCTTAATCAGCCAGTTGGCTTAGAAAGCTAAGTTGCCAGATTGCGCTGCTTATTTAATTAAAGCATATATTCTGTCTTAATCAGCCAGTTGGCTTACAAGGCTGAGTTGCCAGATTGCGCTGTTTATTTAATTAAGTATATATTATGGCTTAATCAGCCAGTTGGCTTAGAAGGCTGAGTTACCAGTTTGCGCTATTTATTTAATTAAAGCCTATATTCTGTTTTATTCCGCCAGGTGGCTTAGAAGGCTTCTTAGAAGGCATAAATGACCTGTATATAACCTCCGAACAATTAAAAGCGTACACACACTCACCGATTGTACGCCAATAAAGCCCCTATTATCACACACACAGACACACACACACACACGCACACGAGACCCGGCGCGGCTGAGATAGCCAGGGTGATACACAACAACCCACCAACCACCTCCACCACCGCCTTACTTACCATCTCCTGATAGACCGACACGGTCTATAAATACAGCCCAAAGCACACACAAATGCACGCCCCGACTATATGTCCATAAAGCCCCTATTATCACACACACAAACTGATGCATGCAAAATGCAAAGTCCCAATAGCAAAATATAAACGAGCACAACCACCACACAAAAAGCATCACCAGCAATCGTATAGACTATTAGGAGCTCGTCCCATCAACAGCACATGGTGAAATGATGGCTAGGACTTTTAGGAGTTCACCCCATCAACAGTAGATGAGGGCTACGGCTTTTTAGGAGCTCACCCCATTAACACCACCTGTCCGATATGAGGGCTACAACCAAGCGTCCAAACGATTGGTGATGAAACCAACAACCACCTCCACCACCGCCTTACTCACCAACAACAACCCACCACTTCCACCGCCTTACTCACCAACAGCAGCCCACCAACCAGCACCACCACCTTACTCACCAACAGTGTTGGGCACTAAAGCGTTAATCCGATAACAGTTAATTAACGAAGTTAACTTTTTTTAACGGACTATTAACGGAAGTTAATTTCCATTTATCGTTATCGGACCAGTTAACTTCCGATAACTCGATATTTAGTCTGTTAAAGTCCGTTAACACGTTAACTGCGAGGAGTCATTCACGGAAGATCACCGCTCCGCGAATGAATTCAAACCGCCATAACTTCAGTCTGCCAATTCCGTCCTCTGCCGCAGTGGAACGGCTCTTCTCTCTCGGCAAGGACATCCTGAGGCCCAAGAGGTCAAGACTGGCAGTTGGGCCTAACTTTGAGAAGTTGGTCTTTCTGAAGGGCAACCAGCACATTGTGTCATAGTCTTTAATAAATGTGCCTAAAATTTAATTTTACCTTTCAGTTCCCGCCATAATAATTCTCTGGTAAATTAAAATTTAGTTAATGGTTAGTGGTTACAAGGGTTTCAAAACATGTAATCAGTACATTTTTTATTAAAAATAAAAAAAAAGTTATTAAGCAAAAAGTTGCAAAACTTGATAAAAATACAGTTAAATACCTATTTATTGTTGGATTTTGCATAAATAAACATTTTCTATGGGTTTTAAAGCTTTTTTCCCTGATTTTTTTTTAAATGTTAGTAAAGAAATAGTTATCGTTAACGGATTATCGTTAACTTCCGTTAACTTTGTAGTAAAATTATCGGATTATCGTTATCGGAGTTAAAAATTGGGGTTAACGGATTATCGTTATCGAAGTTAACTTTTTGGTTAACGGTGCCCACCACTGCTCACCAACACCAGGTAGACGAACAAGGTCTCCAAATACGACCCAATAGACAGAGCTATTAAACATAAAGAAATACGTTTATAGGACCAAGTCAAAAAAAAGGCAACGCCAATAGTTTTTCCTATTGAGCTTCTCACGATTTAATGAAGCCTAATTGACACTAGGTGGGGCGATCTTTTAATTAAACCAAATTCGAATAACATAAACTAAGTTTAATACAAATACAAATTCTCATCATCATACGCAATTTTATCCTTAAACTATAACATAAAAAGTATTAATATGATTTTAAAAACAAAATAGAAATTAAATTAGTGGTAACTTATTAATTTTTTCTCTTTTATCCAATTATTTTGCTTCAATATAAATTTATCTTTAAGACACAATTTTATCCTTAAACTATAACAAAAAGCATTAATACGATTTTTAAAACAAAACAGATTCTGTCTCGGAGTAACTTATTCATTTTTCCTCATTTACTTGCAGCAACACTGCGACATTATTTTTTAATATAATTAAAACCAGCATTCACGCTCATATTAAATCTTACTGTTCAAGATATCCTGAAAGGCAAAATTATTTTAAAAGGTATAGACCCCTCGAAGTATCATAACCTTTGATGCAAAAAACATTAATATAAATCAATTTTAAGGTTTAGCTGGCTTACCCCAATAAATATCGTTTCCTATGGATATTTATAAAGTGGAATTTTTTTTAAGGGTTTCTTATTTGCTCATCGAATTACTGTATTGTAGAAAATTTGGGAGTACCGAAATGGAAGGCTCACCTAATCTTGGATAAGTCACATTGACATTCAAAAATAATAATAAAAGTAAATCAGAAGGAGAACTTGCTGAGAAAAATTAAAAAGACACCAACCAAGAAATAAATATGGGATGAAAAGAAAAAGATCCCATAGCTAGAAATGGCAACATGTTTTTTTGGAAGAAAGAAAAAATCGCTATAAGAAGGACGAAAGGGAGAAGAAGGAGCAGGAATAAAAAGTTCATCATTGGTGTCAAAAAATTAAGTTTAAGATTTTATATCATTTCAAGGTAAGAAGTTCATACTACAGGACCTATTTTTCCATAACTAAAATGGTGGCCGTGTGGGGAAGGGTTATTTGCTGTGAAAACCTTAACCTTGACGTTTTCTCCTTTACAGTGCATATCAAATTTCCAGCCTGGATTTGTTTAATTAAACATTTTTATTTATTCCTGAAAACCACCGAAAACCTAATTTAATATTATTACTTCACGGAAGTAATAATTCACGGAAAATCACCGAAATTAAAACCTAATTTAACATTATTACTTAGCCCAGCCTAGTTACGTCTAACTTAACTCAGTTAAATATAACCTCATACGAGTAATTTTAACGTATCAAATATATATATATATATATTAATAAAAAATGTTAATTGTTTATGTGAATATTTAATTGATAAAATACAAAAATTATATCGCTCATTATTTTAAAACGTATAGACACGTCGAAGATAATATAAATCGATTTTAAGTTTTATATATATATATATATATATTAATGTTAATTGTTTATGCGAATATTTATTTGATAAAATACAAAAATAATATCGCTGATTATTTTAAAAGGTATAGAGACCTCGAAGTTAATATAAATTGATTTTAAGTTTTAGCCGGCTTACCCCAATAAATATCGTTTTCCATGGATATTTATTAAAAACGAAATTTTTGGCGCAACACATATATCTGCACCTTTTACAATTCAATAATTGGATTGTTTACTGCATTAAACTTATTGTAATTTTAAATATTATGTTATTGACGTTATATGATGTGTCCGTTTTTTTAAAAAGGGAAACTATCATCCAGAACTCACGCCTTAAACATTTGAAATCATATAAATATGTATTGAAACGTTCAAAAATGCATTTACACGACTCCAAAAGGATACAAAAACCTAGCTAAAAAGTATAGACCAATTAGTTTAACTTCTATTATTTCCAAATTACTTGAAAGAGTCATCAGAGACAAAATTACAATATTCTTAGAAGAAGAACGATTAATTAGTAATAGCCAGCATGGCCTTCGAAATGGCAGATCATGTTTGACAAATTTAAATGTGTTTTATGATGGTATGTTAAAGCATCTGGATAAAAAGAATCTGTAGATATTTTGTACTTGGAAATAAGGAATGAATTTCCAAATGTTTTGTCAAAGTACAAATCTTCAAAGATTAATTCACAAACAAAGATTGATTTACAAATAAACCAAACAAAGAAAATTTAAACAAAACCAAAGCCACAACAACAACAAAAAGACAAATCAGAACAAAAAGTGATAGGTCTAACTCCTACACTACAAAATTTTAATTTTACGACAGAATTTGTATGTAAGTGTAAATTTTGTTCGGCTGATGATCACAATAGCACACGATGTACTAAATATGTAGACATAGAATCCCTGATAAACAGGTGTTCTCAGTTAAACCTATGTACTAAATGCACAGGTGCAGGACATACTAACAAAGACTGCAAAAATAAGATTCAAATGTGTTAATTGTGAAAGTTTAAATCATGTCTCTTGCCTTTGCGATTTATTCAAATAAATAAAACAAAGAAAAATGAAAAAAGATCTTTGTCCGTAACAGATTAAGAGACATTAAAGAAGCTAGACAAAATTTGGATATAACTTTCAGATACATTCCAACATAACTCTAGTGTACTTCTACCTACAATAACTTTAGATTTTATAATCATGAAATTTGTTTTACTGGTATTCAGTAAGAGTTTATTGGTGGTCAACCATTTTATTACACTGATGAATTCTGAACTAAATATATTCTTAGCTGAAATAACATCTTTGCAAGAAAAAGACAGTTGTATCATTTGCAAACATTATGAAGTTCAGTTTACAAGATGAGTAGAAGGCGTAATATATAAAGGAGGAGATCGATCCCATGCCAAAAACTATAGGCCAGTGTCGCTTACATCTCATCTCACTAAAATATTTGAAAGAATAGTTAGACAGAAAATCTATGACTTTTTGGAAACTCAGAAAAAATTCAATGATAACCAACACGGGTTTCGATCAGGCAGATCATGCCTATCACAACTAATGGAACACTACAACAACATTATTGATTCACTTGAAAGTAATGAAAACTATGATGTACTATACACAGACTTTGCTAAAGCGTTCGACAAGTGTGACCACGGAATCATAATACATAAACTGAAATATATGGAAATAACAGGAAAAGTAGGGAAATGGATATATAATTTCCTTAGTGAGCGGAGGCAAGTCGTTACAGTACAAGGAATATCTTCATCAGAATCAGAGGTCCTAAGCTCAGTACCACAAGGAACAGTATTAGCTCCACTACTCTTCATAATCATGCTAACTGACATAGATGAGGACGTTACCAGAGACAGCACAGTAACATCCTTTGCGGATGACACAAAGATCAGTAGAAAAATAAGAAACCCAGAAGACATAGGATCTCTACAAACCGACATAAACAAAATCTACAAGTGGACTGAAGACAACAATATGAAGTTTAACACCGAGAAATTTCAGCTATTACGGTACGGAAAAAGAGAAGACCTAAAGTGCATGGAATATTATACCCCAAATGGACAGGAAATTCAGAGAAATTCCAGAGCAAAAGATTTAGGGGTTGTAATGACAGATGATGCGAAATTTGAAACACAAAATAAGATAGCAGTAAACAGAGCAAAGAGAATAACGGGTCAGATATTGAGAACCTTTAAACGAAGGGATAGGAATGTAATGATTCCTCTACTGAAAACCCTGATCATACCCAAATTAGAATACTGCTCGGTCCTAACTTCCCCATATAAAAAAGAAGACATTAGACAGCTGGAGGGGATCCAAAGAAGCTTCACAGCCAAGATCAATGGGTGCAAAGAACTAAATTACTGGGAAAGGTTACGAGAACTAGACCTATATTCACTGGAAAGGAGAAGAGAGAGATACACCATTATTTACACTTGGAAAATAATGGAGAAACTAGTCCCTAATCTTACTCTGAATCCCATAACTCCCCAAACAACGATGGAAAGTAGAAGCGGTAGACTGTGTCGTATTCCCAAATTGAAGGCGAGACAGGGAACATCCTTAACCCTGAAAGAAAATAGTTTTGTAGTGAGAGGACCAAAACTGTTTAATCAGTTGCCCAAAGACCTAAGAAACACGAAGGGAGTTGCAGTGGAAATCTTCAAAAGAAGACTAGACGCCTGGCTCAGAACAATCCCCGATGAGCCGGGCGTACCTGGCTATGTGAGGTGGAGAGCGCAAGAATCCAACTCACTACTTCACCAGGCCAACTCGAGAGGAGGGGCGACAAGCTTGACCTTCGCGAAATGAGAAATCATCGCGCGGAACCTTTGTAAGGTTGTAAGGTAAGGTGTATATATATATATATATATATATATATATATATATATATATATATATTATATATATATATTATATATATATATAGATATATATATATATATATATAGATATATATATATATATATATATATATATATATAGAATATATATATATATATATATATATATATATATATTATAATATATATATATATATAATGATATATAATATATAATATATATATAATATATTATATATATATATATATATATATATCTATATATTATATTATATATATATATATTATATATATATCATTATATATATATATAATATATTATATATATATATATATATATATAGAGAGAGAGAGAGAGAGAGAGAGAGAGGAATAGAATGAGTTTTTTTTACACCTACAGCGTCCAAAAGGTGGTCCATTTTAATGTGAATGGCAACTGACAGTACAAATTATTATCCACTTTCCTGACAAAAAAATTTTCTACACTGAAAGAGATTGCTGACACCTCAAATTTTCAACTCTATCTTTCGTGACATTTCGTTGTTACGTTGTGTTCGGTTATGTCCAGTTAGGGTACGCTCGGTTGGGTTTGATTAACCCTTTAAGCCCTGAGTTTTTTGTGGAGTTAAGTTATGAATGCGTGTATTTGAAACGTTAGCAATTTGTACCTTTCGTCCTTAAAGGGTTAAGTCAGTTCAAATTAGATTAAGAGGCACGTGAATGTAGGCACTGACACTCTTCTTTTTTTTCGATCTGCAATTGGGGAAAGGTTGAAACAGCGCTTCTCGCTAGATCAGCGAGGTTAAGTAACGATTATTATTATTATTATTATTATTATTATTATTATTGGAAACACTTTTATCAATAGCAGAATTTTCTGTAAAAATGTGACCCCCATAACCCCTACCCCCATAACCCCTACAGATTGAAAATGCAAATGAAGCAGTCCGAGTTTCAGAATGAGCGTTATTTAGAATAAAAGAATAAAATGGTTGTAACAGTTTTTAAAGTGAATCCTAAATTTGACTGACTCAAACTCTCAGATGAGATGTCTATTTTTAAAAAATTTAAATAATTTCATTGATTTTGAGTGTATGTCGCAGTTCTGGAAGTGTAAATCCGAACAAGAATCGTAGCTTTTATGATTCATATTCTCATACTCATGACCTTCATCAGTATAATAATTGCGAAGTAATTCACTGAACTCTGACGTGTATTACCCTGACGAAAGCTTTAAATATTTAATTGCAGTTAGTTGATAAATCACTGAAAAGTTTTTGGTTTCAGTACTTAAATGGGTATGAGCGAGGCGTATGATGGAGTTAACCACATTTTATTTAAAAAAATGAAAAATACATGGAGGGTTTCATTGTGTATATTAAATCTATCTAAATTTTGGTGCACCCACCAATCTTTTATGGTTAGATGGGGGCAATGTATTGTCCGAGTGGTTTGGCTCCTCTTGCGGAGTTAGTCAAGGCTTCTTGCTCTCTTGTCTGCTGTTTAATATGTACAGTATATTCATGGCTTAATTACGTCACTTAATGAACAAAACGCTGGAGGTTGTATGATTAACATGAGGATTAATAACTTTGTCTATGCCGATGAGATGATATTAATAAGTACGTTTGTTAAAAGTCTAGATTGTCTTCTAAAAATCTGGAATTAGAGCATAATTACAGAACCATAATATTAACTTCAATGTTACAAAAATTAAGGTTATGCGTTTTATCCCAAAACCTCTCATTAGTCGGCTGATATTAGTTTTCAAATGATAGGTGAACAAATAAAACAAATACAAAAATTTAAGTATCTGGGTCAAATTATCATCATCTCCTTGAGTGATAACTCACATAAGAAAACAATATCGAACCTTTTTGTCAAAGCAAACATAATTATAATAAACTTCAGATTCTGTACAAGCGAAATTAAAAACACTCGCTTTCGTACTTTCTGCATTAATATAATATTATGTATATGGGCAGCAACTTTGTGCTAATCATGGGAAAGGGTTTGACCGAACCCTGAATTTGCTTTATAATATCTTTCAAACTACTAAATAAATTACCTCCAAATAAATTGCCTCCCAAATGAAACAAAATTTGCTCGGCACAGTCTAATGCAAAAAATTAAAAACTGTTAAAACCGTGTAAATTTCAAATATATATATATACAGGGTGGGCCGTAAGTTTCCATACATAGGAAAAATTAAACGTTTGTTTTTATGTTTCAGATACCCTAAGAATATGCGTTTGACGTAAGATCTTGTTTACTGATGAAGCAAATTTTTACGTCAATGGAGAGGTTAATCGGCAAAACATACGTTATTGGAGTAATGCTAACCCTAACTGGCTGAGTCCGACGAAGATGCAAGGTGCCGGTAAAGTGATGGTGTGGGCCGGGATATGGGGTGACAGAATTATTGGACCAATTTTTTGTCAGTGGAAATCTTAATGCCGAAAGGTATCTTAACATGTTGCAAGAAGAGATTTTCCCATCCCTGCTAAACGAGGAAGGTAACTTCCCAGTTTACTTCCAGCAAGATGGAGCTCCACCTCATTATGGTCTTCACGTGCGTCGGTATTTGGATCAGCAGCAGTTTCCGGATGCTTGGATTGGTCGGCGTGGTCCTGTGGAGTGGCCTCCCAGATCCCCAGATCTCACCCCCTTGATTTCTATCTTTGGGGGCACTTGAGGCCATGGTGTATCAGGAAAAGATACGAGACATAAATCATCTAAAGGAACGTATCACCAACGCCATTACAAGCATAACGTCAACTGTGCTAATGCGTGTTCATCAACAGTGGGGAACACGTATTGAAATGTGTTTTCAAAACAATGGCAACCATGTAGAGCATATTATATAAATAAAATGGTTGTCCATAAAAAATGTTTATTTTTCCTATGTATGGAAACTTACGGCCCACCCTGTATATATATATATATATATATATATATATATATATATATATTATATATATATATATTATGCTAATAGAAAGGCGACAAAATGTGTGGAGGAGTTCACAATGTTACCAAGCTACATTTTAAAGATCCCATCCCTCAGAAAGGTTGCCGACCACTGATCTAAACTATAGGCTTCATGGTATGAAAACGTTTATCTGTACAGGGTGTTCGAAAAGTCCCGTCACCCCCTACAAAATGTACGTACATATTGTAATACAGGTTTTATTTTTGTGTGATTAATTGTATTTATATATGGTAGGTGTAATTTAAGAAACAAATCACGAGCAACAATTATTTTAATTACAGTAAATACAGTTACTAATTAAGAATATCTGTGTGTGCACCATCATTTTCGTAACAAAGGATTATGCGCCTCTATGTGCGGTGTGAGAATCGATGCAGCATTGCTGGAGTGATTGCAGCAAATGCATCTCGAACAGCGTGTTTCGGTTCCTCTGATGTGCGGTAACGCAACCGGGATACGTTCTGCTTGACGTAACCCCATAACGCATTGTCACATGAAGAGAGATCTGGACTTCGGGGGGGAGGGCACTGAAGAAGGGCAGATAAATATTGCGAGCCACGGCCGATTCATTTGTCTCTGAACACTTCGTTGAGGACTTCCCTTACATTAATGGCAAAATGAGCCGGAGCCCCATCTTATTGAAACCACACCCGACCAAGCAGCCCTAAACGTTCGAGCTCAGGTACAAACCAGTCACATAAAATGGTGAGGTAGGCAGTTTGGTTGACAGGACCCTCAAAAAAATATGGACCGAAGAAGTTCCTGGCAGACACTGCACCCTATATCATCACGTGCGGTGGATAGTGTTTCAGTTCCTCAAAGGAGTGTGGATTTTCCTTGCTCCAGAAGTAAACATTTCTCATTTTGGCGCTACAGTAAATTGCACACTCGTCAGAAAAAAATCACTGTTCCATGTACAGGAATTGTCGGGAAAAACGGTCAAAAACCGTTCACAGGTTTCATATCGTTTCTGCATACAATACAGAAGAACATACATACATACCACATCAAGCAGGATACTCAAACTCCTCCCCAGACATAACGTTCTGTTCCCCCTCACTAGCAACACATACACAATGGAGAACAGAAAAACAACTGTCATCAGCCCACCTGCCCATCATCATTACAACACATTCTACACTCTGCCCCAACAGCCTTAGGCACACTTACAGAAATTACAAGAAAGCTGATTGGGAACAGTTCAAAATACAGACTGCGGAACAATTCACCACATTAAACAGCACACCCATCATAAACATCAATACAACACTCAAGACATTTAATCAGATCATCAATAATGCAAACAAATACATACCGAAGGGCAACATTAGGAAATACAACCCAAATTACACTAGAGAAATAGCCCACCTCATAAGGCAACGTAACAACCTCAAATATAACACACAAACGCCACACACAGAAGCCATGAAACAGCAGATAGAACAGCTCAACACAGAAATAAACAACAAACTCAAAGAAAAACAAACAGAAACATTCAGGGAATTCATAACAACATTAAACCACTCCACAGATACATCCAGGCTATACAAGACTATAAACGGCATTACCCACTCTAACAGCGGCATTCACACCTCACACGCGGCTATCCGTCGCAGCCAAAATAATATCCCAACATACACACAACAAGCTAACATTCTAGTTAATCACTACGCAAAGATAAGTCACTTAAACAGAGACAACAACCAGAAACATGCAGACAGACAAACAGCCAGACACAAGAAAACCTACAGACTCGACACAACCATTACACCCTTCAATACAGACCAGACCACCAAGATCATCAAAAACATTAAGAATTCGAAGGCTACTGGACCAGACAACATATCTAACATACACCTTAAACACTTGGGCCCACAAGGAATACTAGCTCTCACAAATATCAGCACATATTCATACCAACACTGTATTATTCCTGACATATGGAAACAAGGTAAAATTATTACACTACTCAAACCAAACAAAAATCCAACAGAACCAGCTTCCTATAGACCCATTACTTTACTATGCACACCTTCAAACGTAACAGAAAGACTAATCTTACAAATCACCAACCCACACATTCTACTATCGCCTACTCAACATGGATTCAGACCTCACGACTTAACCACGACATTACTCACTAACCTCACGCAGCACATCATGGATGGCATCAACTCCAGACGACCAGCTCAACGTACACTATTAGCAACAATAGACATTAGTAAAGCATTTGATGCTATCCCACGCTTCCCTCTCATAAACAAAATACTCAACACAAACCTGCACAATAACACCAAAAGGTGGCTGAGCAATTATCTTTCAGGAAGATACTCACATGTCACATTTAATGGCAAGTCATCCAAAAACAAGCTTTTTCCGAACGGGGTCCCTCAAGGCTCTGTTCTCTCACCAACACTCTTCAACTTATACATGCATGACATTCCAACACCCATAGATAACAAGCTTACCTTATCATCATATGCAGATGAAATCACTCTAACATCCACCCACAACAACATCGACACCGCTACAAATAACCTACAAACATACATAAACAGTATACAAGACTGGCACACACACAATAGACTCAAAGTAGCGCCCACAAAATCAACCATCACCTTGCTTACAAGCAACACAAAAGAACACCAGGTAATTCCACAGCTTACACTAAACAACATCAACATTCCACACACTCACAGGACCAAAATACTTGGGGTCACATACAACACATCATTATCATTTGCAAACCACATTCAGGATATTAAAAACAAATGTACGTCAAGACTTAACACGCTTAGGGTACTAACAGGCACAAACTTTGGACACCAGCAGGAAAACATCACTCATATACAAACAATATATTCGCTCAGTTATGGACTATGCTAGCCCATGCTGGGCACCCATTATCTTAAACACACACATAAACACCTTACAGACAATACAAAACAACGCACTTCGTATCATTACAGGATGCACTCAAACAACACCAATAGAACACCTGCACACAGAAACGAAAATACTGAAAGTTAGGGAACATTTAGACATGAGGGGAACACAACTCATGGCAGCAGCGACAACTAACCCACAACACCCTTGCCACTACATGTACAATCACGCACCGACACCTCGCACCATTAAGGTAACACCAGAGAGACATTATAACCAAATACTCCATTCCATACCACGCCCCACAGACATCACACAGTACAGAAAACACATACACACACACCTAACCCACAAAGCACTGACACGACTCGGTCCGAATGCGGTCCTAGGTGCGAAGCCGCCACCCATTAACAGGTCAGAGATCAGCCTGAGCAGATCGGATCGAGTTAACTTAGCACGATTCCGATGTGGACATCACCCCAACTTACTAACATATAAACACAGACTAGACAACTCCAGAGACGACACCTGCCACCTGTGCCAGGACACACCACAAACAATTGAACACATTATGACAGACTGTACCGCCCTAGCACAACAACGAACACAACACAACATCACTAGTGCGCTGAACCTCTGGTCCACTCCGAAGAGGGCGATCGGTTACCTGCGTGCCACCGGCTTGCTCGATCAGGGTGGGCTGATCGGCTAAACAACACCAACAAATGACGGGCGGTATGGTTTTATGCCGAGATCTTTTGTCATGTGATCTCTCATTGTGGACATGGTGTCTGCAAGTTCTTGTGATCGTTTCCGAAGTGATTGTTTTCGATGAACGAGCCACCGATGCAATCACACCTTCACATTGTTCTGCTCGCTTTGTTGTCTTGTTTGGTGGTGCAGCCTTATTGAATCTTGTGTTGAAATCATTCTGGATATCATGGATCGTTTTGCCAGTATGTGACCTTTCATCAGCCCATGTGCTCATCACTATCCTTTCCTCCAAAGGGTAAGTAGACATATGAAAACAAAACCCGTTCAGTTCACCATATTTTGTTTCGATGAACTAAAGTGATAGTTAAAATATAATAACTGCTTTATTTACAGTTCCCATATGTATTAGGGCGGAGCGTTTTTACACGTTTTTCGATTTTCGTTTTGTAATAGCGCGGAAAAGTGGCTCTTCCACGTCAAAAGAGGGTGTGTAAAATCTCAGAGATGTGCAATAATATCTTCTGCCTCCGCACGCGCGTTGAAAATCCAAAAAATGCGCCGAAATACACATTTTTCCAATATTTTCTTATAGCTTTAATTTTCATCCTACCTTCTTGTAATAGAGAGGAAAAGCATCCTAAAGGTTTATTTTAGACTAGTTTTAAATATTTTTGTCTTGCGATAATATCTTCTGCCACCGCAAACGTTCCAAAATACGGAAAAATCCGCATAAATCACGTATTTTGCATATTCAGTCTATACGCTAATAAATTCACTTTGTACGTCATGTAGTACTCCCACATCGTTCTAGAAGCTTCCCCACAGCCTGGTATGGTGTGTTGCTCGTCATTGCCATATACAGCAATGAGTCAGTGAGTGATGACTGATGAGTCATGACTCACAACACTCTACCAGGCCTTCTTGCTCTCACTTCCCCGCAGTGTTGTGCTAGCTACGTTTTGGGTAAGATGTGGATTGTGTTGCTCTTGCTGTTAATACATCTTTGGAACACGACAACACGCATATGTGGATATATACTGCATATTTTAGTGCATAATACTACGTTGGTGTAATTTACAAAACTTCTGCAGAATGCAAGAATATTTTACGTTTTAGGAGTAATTTCTTAATTTTTATATTAATTACTATGTTTTTCACAATGTCAGTACCAGCTCAAGCAACAAGAACTTCTTCAAGTTGTCGTATATTTGGGGCTCCAGCTGATCTAGACAAGAAGTGCCTTCCAACCTACAAGGACGTCATGAAATATTTTCATCAAATAAGGTTGAATCTGAAGACATCGAAGAAAGAGCCTACAGTTGCAGAAATTTCGGGTGTTCTCTCAAAAACTCGAAGATTTGTGGAAAACAGCCTCTATTCCTACTGTTTCTCATAACCGTGCCGTTCAAATGATTAAAAATTAACATGAAAAATGTAAAAACCTCCTAAAGTCAATAAAAAGGAAACAAGATAGTGACTCATTCAAAATTAAATTAGAAACATTTCAAAATGAGGCAGAAAACAAATTATTTGACATCAGTGCTTGCAAATGTGAAAATTTTTATAAGTGTTCATGTGAAAACCATCTCAAGGTTCCAGCAATTGAACAAGACTTCCTGAAAGATCAGAAAACAAGAAGAAAATTGGCAATAGGCTCTTTTGATGTTTCACAAACTCGTAAAGATCTAGCAACTACTGCTAGAAGACAACAGAGAATGAAACAGTATGAACCAAAACCATCTACCAGTAAAGGACAAGCAACTGAAACACTGTCATCAACATCAAGTGAAACAGAAGGAGCGGATTCTGATTATGAACCGACACAGAGAATCAAATCGATGGAACAATCTCATCATGGAACAATCTCATCATTGGCTATAGCTTGTGACAGAACTGGTGTGTCGGACAGGTCTGCTGCTATAATTGCTTCGGCTGTTCTTGAAGACGTGGGAATTATAAACGAAAAAGATATAAGTACAGTAATAGACAGATGCAAAGTAAGGAGAGCTAGAAAAAGAGTGAGATCTATCATTCAAAAGAGAGATTACAAAGAAGAAACTATGGAGAGTATCTATTTCGATGGAAGAAAGGACAGAACTGCAGTGCAAGAAAAAGTTGGCAGTAAAGGTTATCAAAAAAATATAACAGAAGAACATGTCACTTTGCTTCAAGAACCAAACTCGCATTATGTTGGGCATATAACTCCCGCTTCTGGCTCAGCACAGAGTATATCTTCTGCAATTTTGGATTTTTTTCGCTCAAATGAGATTGATACTTCAGAAGTTAAAGCCATTGGATGTGACGGGACAGTAGTTAATACAGGACCAAAAGGAGGAGTGATAAGAAGTATTGAAGAGCACTTTCAGAGAGCACTCCAGTGGCTGATTTGCTTGCTTCACACTAATAAACTTCCCTTGCGGCACATAGTGACTGACATTGATGGTAAAACAACAGGTCCTCATAGTTTTACGGGGCCTATAGGAAAAGAGTTAATTGATTGTGGAAAGAGACCTGTTGTTGAGTTTGACGCAGTTGAAGCGGAAAAAATTGTAGTTGACAGAGATGATCTGAGCACAGATCAGAAATATTTGGCAGAAATCTATGATGCTGTGTCAAAAGGTGAATGTACTCCCTCTCTAGCTCAAAGGAAACCAGGCAAAACGGCACACTCCAGATGGGTGACAACTCCTAACCGCAAACTTCGTCTCTACGTTTCAACCGAAGAACCTTCAGTGTATCGTGGATTATATTATGAAAGTTTATATTCCAATGTTTTTTCAAATCAAGAGAAATTCTTCAGCAACACAGGGAGCCAAACATCTTTATCAAATGATACAACGCTCGAGGTCGTTGAGTGCCCGCTGTATAGAAATAGTTGATTCTGTTATTCAGAGAAATTCCTATTTTTCTCATCCTGAGAATGTTCTCCTTAGTATGATTCACGATGAAGCAAAACATATCAGAGAATTAGGATGGAGGAGAATCCTTAAAGCAAGAGATTTTGAGTCAGCCGCAGTGAGTGTTTAAATTGTCCACGTTGAACTTTCAGTGCAGTGAGTACTACAACATGATTAACTGGCAAACTTCTGAGCTGTCAGAGCCTCCTCTGACAAAAGTTCTATCACGCTTCGACACCCTGAACTATATCTCATCAGATGTACCTGATTTCATCCCACGCTTTCCTTGCCACACCCAAGCGGTTGAACGGCATATAAAGCTGGTAACATAGGCTTCAGCTGCAGTATGCGGTTCGGAGGAAAGGGATGGATTTATCAGAGCAAGATTAGAGTCCAGAAAGAAAATGCCAAGAATGGAAACAAAAAGCGACTACAGCGCGTAACTAGCCTAAGTCCGATAATGGTAGGGTGGTTGGGTCGGGCAGGAAGAAACTCAAAATGCAGCCGCCTCCACGTGGTGAGTTCGGGGTTATTTTGTCAATATAGTACATTCAATATTGACGAAATAAGCGAGGAGCTGCATGCATATTACATAATAAGTCATCAAAAATAAACCAAGCATATGCAAAGTAAACTGCATTGGTGGACCTAAATTATTTAATTGCTCAAATATATAAACTTCTTAAATTACTAAAATATGATATAATGAATTGTTAATTGCATTACTTAATACATAATTAACGAATAAATTGTGGTGTAGGGCCGAAGTTGACCATAATAGCGTCATTATAAAATATGCTATTTATGTAAATTTTCCCGTATTTTGGAACGTTTGCGGAGGCAGAAGAAATTATCGCAGGACAAAAATATTTAAAACTAGTCTAAAATAAACCTTTAGGATGCTTTTCCTCGCTACTACAAGTTGGTAGGATGAAAATTGAAACTATAAGAAAATATTGAAAAAATGTGTATTTTGGAGCATTTTTTGGATTTTCAACGCGCGTGCGGAGGCAGAAGATATTATTACAGATCTCTGAGATTTTACACACTCACTTTTGACGTGGAAGAGCCACTTTTCCGCGCTATTACAAAACGAAAATCGAAAAAAGTGTAAAAACGCTCCGCCCTAATATGTATTTTGTTGGCTTCAATTTGTTATAACAAAGGAAATTCACATCTTTAAAACAACAAACCACGTTCAGTTAACGACGTTGTTTGAATCAAATTAAACAATAGTTAAAATATAATTCCTTTAATTATTTACCATAGAATATTTTTTGCCTTCATTTTGTTGGTGTAGAATTTTATTTTCATTCAATAAAAGTCATATTTCCGAACAACAACAACAACAACACAACCCATGTATTTATATATGCAGAAATGAAAAATTAATATTTGTTGTTTTAGTTTTTAAAAAAATGCATTTCTTTATCATTTTTAGCACTGTAAAGCTTCTAAATGCAATTATCATGTTTTTTGAACTAAAAAAAAATGATTTGGTAAGATTGTAATGTAAAACAAAATAAATATCCAATTTGTTAGACGAGATTGTAACTCGAGATGGCGTAATGAGTAAAACACTCTGCACGGTTTGTGAAGGATATCTGAAATAACGGTTCGACCCCCGTGCAGGGAAAAAGTCGTCATATTCATTTTTTATATATAATGTGGGTAAGGTAGTACGTAGTGGTTAAGTAAAAAAATACTGATTTAAAAGAATCACAAACGTTAGTAAGATATTCTGGGAATTCGAAAATGAACATAATTCATGTTTAATTTAAACAAATTGTTGTTTAAAACAAATATACCCAGATTGAATACCTGCTTACTGCAGCAAATGAAACAAAATTTTAATCCATATTAAAATGCATATTTCAAATTCCATTTTTAGTTAACTCGTCAAATCATGATTGAAGTTCTCCAACTGTTATTCAAATTATTTACAATGTTCATTCCAGTTATATCTTTATTTTTTTAATAGAATTTTAGAACCTTCCCAGTTGTGCTATGATATATGTATAGGTTAAACAATGTCTGGAATTTCGTTTAATTTCAGGGTACCATTCTGAGTTGTAATATATATATATATATATAACATATCCTAGATGATTCCAGTACAGTTCCTCCATCTCTCTGACTTAATTATTTCTGAACTTAGAATCTCTACCAAAGATCTGATGGTGTTCCTTCTGTTGTTCTCGAGAACTGTGCTTCTGTGCTGACACCTTGCCAAGGCAAACTCTTTTGTCTTTGTCTTTAATCTGGCACTTTTCCTTCCTGCTGGAAGTTCGCTTTCATTCAGCCTGTCCCAAAGAAGGGTGACCACTCTCAACCTCCATCTATCGTCCAACTACTTTGATTTCTTGTGTTTTTAAAGTTTTTGAATTTATCCTTAATAGGAGGTTTCTTAAACACATCTCACAATCTTCTTTCAGATCGTCAGTATGGGTTCTGCAAGGGACACTCTACTGGCGATCTTATTACATATCTATCTGATATGGAATACGCTTCTCATGTATGGGGTGGCTCAACTCACGCAGCTCTACTTGACCGAGGGGAATCAAAGGCTTTCCGTCTCATCAATTCCTCGTCTCTTACTCACTGTCTTCAATCCCTTTCTCTTCGCCGTAATGTTGCCTCACTCTCTCTTTACTATCGCTATTAAAATGGACACTGCTCTTTCGAACTCTCTAACTGTATGCTTCCTTTAAGGAGAGCACGCAGTACCAGACTTTCGACACATTCTTATTCCTTTTTTGTCCAACTCTCTAACGCAAGAGTTAATCGGTGTTTTCACTCTTTTATCTATTCAACCGGTGAACTCTGGAACAATTTTCCTCAATCCATCTTCCCCCTTTCTATGACCTTCACTCTTTCAAACGCACAGTGTCCAGACATCTCAAAAATCTTGGACCTTGATTTTGGCTTTCTTCTTCCTCAATTAGAGGGTTTTTGCAAGCATTTACCCTTGGCCCCTCCTTCCTAAATATAACAAAATATATAAGTGCAGTTGCCTGCAATAGTTCAGCTTCACCCTCTTCGAGATGTGGAAACAACGCAGTCACTCTTAAGCCACAGTTCCCTCTCTGCCATGGTGTGTTCCAGCAGGTGACGAGATGTCCACTCCTGCCCAGGCTTCCAAGCGTTAACCACATTTTTCCCACACATTTTTAATGGGGTTTAGGTCACACCCTTTGGTGGGCCAACTCAGCAGCTCGACATCTCGTTGTTCCTGAAACCACCGTCTGATGATTCTGGCAGTATGAACAGGGAAGTTATCCTGTAAAAAAGAAATTAATTAGCCAAACTTGAGAGTTCACATTTCATCCATACTTCTTTGAAGTTGCCTTAAGAGGACACAAAAATAAATAAATAAATAAATAAAAATAAAGATACATTTAAAATTACATTTAAAACTACATTACTAATGTCCTTCTTTAATCATATTATTTTAAAATATACACTTCTTGATCTTAATTAAGTCATTTTCTTGAAAGCATATTCTGTATAATGAAAATAATTTAGTTGTATTACTTACCTGCATAAATATAATCCGCTCACGATGGGCCAAAGCGTATGTCCTTATGGTTGGCAGAATCACCTCCAATGTCTCTAAATACTGGTCGGCTGTAAACCTCCCGTTAATTTCTGCCAGCTCTCCATTGCCATGCAGGTGCACCCATCCCCACACGTTGCAGGTCATGTGTCCACTCCTTGCCACTTCATGGTGTAGTGGTTATCATATCTGACCGGCAATCGGAAGATCCCGGGTTCGATTCCCGGGTGGTTACCTCATTTTTTCATTTGTTCGTTCTCCCTCCTCATCTTGCGCGGAATGTTCTTCTATACAAGCGTCGTTCTTTACGTTAATTATACTGTGTGTTATTTGCAGTTGAAATGTATATATTTGCGGCATGCGGGAGGTGGCCCCTCGGGCCATTGGTTTCTGCGCGTATGTAGGAGAATTACGACTTCTGATCGAGTGAGGCCCATGGTGTAGTGGTTATCATATCTGACCGGCAATCGGAAGATCCCGGGTTCGATTTCCGGGTGGTTACCTCATTTTTTCATTTGTTCGTTCTCCCTCCTCATCTTGCGTGGAATGTTCTTCTATACAAGCGTCGTTCTTTACGTTAATTATAATGTGTGTTGTTTGCAGTTGAAATATATATATAATATATATATATATATATCTTGTATATATATATATATATACATATATATTATATATATGTAATATACATATATAATATATATTACGGGTGTGCCATAAAAAAAGGGTACATTTTAAAAAGGCTATAAAATCAACATTTTCATTTAATTTTAATAAAACTTTACACAAAAAAAATATGTATTTATCTATAAGCAAACAAATTTTCAGATTAAAATATCAAATAATTCAAATTCTATCAACATTTAACGAAAGAGTATGATTTTTCTACTCAACATGCAAAGATTATTAAACCTTTTAAATATTTTTTTATAAAAATAATTTTTAACCTAAAATTTACCGGAAATTATTAAAAAAAATTGTTCGAAATGCTTTCCTTCCATTTCAATAACTTTTTTTTATTCTTGGCCGGAATTCATATATGGCTCGATTTACTTGTTCCTGTGGAAGCTCTTCCCATTTTTGAATGATGATCTCACGTAAATGAGCGACATCTTTTATTCTAGTCCTGTAGACTCACTCTGCTAAGTTCTCCCATATTCTGGCCAAGAATAAAAAAAGTTAATGAAATGGAAGGAAAACATTTCGAAATTTTTTTTTAATAATTTCAGGTAAATTTTATGTTAAAAATTATTAAAAAAAATGTTTTAAAATATTAAAAAAATTATTAAAACAATATTAAAAAGATTTAATAACTTTTGCATGTTAAGTAGAAAAATCATACTCTTTCGGTAAATGTTGGTAGAATTTGAATTATTTGATATTTTAGTCTGAAAACGTGTTTGCATATAGACGAATACATATGTTTTATTTTGTAGAAGTTTTATTAAAATTAAATGACAAATGTTGATTTTATAGCTTTTTTAAAATGTACCCTTTTTGTATGGCACACCGGTTATATATATATATATAATATATATATACAAGCTCAGAATGGTCCCCTGAGAAACATATGTTAAACACAGACCGTGCATGGAACAAGGAACTCTTCTGGGAAATTACATCCATTATAGTTCGAATAAGTAATGCTAAATGAAAAATACCATAGTTTTTTCTTTTTCATGATGGAAAGGCCAACGCGGGTACCGGGTTACTCGCAAAGAGGCCCCAAAATATAGCTTCCATCACCAGCTATCTGCAAAGCAGAAAGGATCCAGCTTTGAGATAAGAGCTAGGGTTTACAGCTTACACCTAGCCTACTACATTCAGAACCTCAATATACGCAAGAAACTCGTTGCATTCACGTCGGATTGAATACATCAAAGAAAAAGGGGTAACTATTGTATTTTTAGCCAAAAAACAAAACTTAAACCTCAACCGGGATATTGAGAGTCCACTTTTCAAGGCACATAACACGTCCGTTTAATATACACAAACTCAGAATGGTCCCCTGCGTATATTGACGTTCTGAATGTAGTAGGCTAGGTGTAAGCTGTAAACCCTAGATCCTGTCCCAAAGATACATATTTTCAGATCGGCTCTTTGTCTTAAATAATGCATTTATATATTTCCCATAGCATTTATATCGTTGCTTAGGCATGAAATAACACACACGCAAAATTTATGACTCTAGGCTAGGGTTTAAAAATACGTTTTTGACTACTAAAATATGATTTTCATCGCTCTGCCGGGGGCAGAAGATGATTACCTATTAAGCTAAGATTTTGCAGAGGCTATTTTCTCATGCATGCGCAAGGTTTTGTCTCTATTAGAATATGGAAATCGAAACAAATGTAAAATCGATCCACCCTACTGTACAGTAGTTCGTACTCCAGTATAAATACTCAAATACTTTTTTTATTTCAGCCCAGAAATGGCTTCGAATCTAACAACAGAAGACCGGGTAGAACTTGTGCTCATGTACGCAAGACAGGGCGCTACACACAGAGAAGTTGCTACCGAATTCAATAGAGATCATCCTGATAGGCATCCAGTAACACATGCGACTGTTGGCAAGTTGTTTAAACGTTTCAAAGAAACAGGAAGTGTACATGATCGACGGCGCCAATTTGAGCATTTGTTATAATTTGTTGTTTATACTGGAGTACGAACCACTGTACAGTATCACGGATACCCATTTACGAGTTAAAGTTGATATTCATTTTAAGTATTTACCATTTGTTGTAATTTATGTATTAAAATAAATATTTTCCTATGGATCCAGACTTTCGGCCCACCCTGTATATATATATGAAAATTATTTCACGAAAGTAACACATGAAAAATATTTATGATGAATAAAACCACGAAGGAAAGAAAACACAGAGTGGTGCTCAAGCGCTTTCGTCTAATGACATCCTCAGGAACACTGAAGTAAATAAAGAGTTCAACACTATATATAGGTTACAAAAAAAAAATATATATATATATATATAATAAATATAAAACTAAAATTGTCGGAGGAGCATACAAATTTGTAAGGAAAACTATCAATTTTAGCACTTTGCCCGAATTCAACACAAGATCAAATGGATTGTTTACAACCAATTTTATAGATAATGCCTGAATGATATATAGGTCACAAAAAAAATAAAAAATAAAAATAAATTGAAAAATAAAAATTGTAAGAGGAGCATACAAATTTATAAGGGAAAATTACCAAAGTTTTAGCACTCTGCCCTTCTTGTCTAAATCCGTTCTGAACGAATTCAAAACAACGGGATCGAGTTAAAGCTCATGTTAACGTTATTTGTAAGTTCGATAATAGCAGACTCAAGAATATTTCTATTAACAATGTTGCTAGAGTGAAACAAAACTGAAGCATTATTCCAATCAATACAATGGGATAACTCTGACAAATGGACAAAAAGGGCACTAGATGACTGTCCCGTTCTAACGGAATATTGATGCTGTTTTACACGCGTGTGCAAATCCTTTCCCGTCTGACCATTGTAAAAGGAATCACATTGTTTACAACCAATTTTATAGATAATGCCTGAATTATTGGTAGGTATATTTTTTACTATGATATTTTTCACAATATTGTTATATGAAAATATTACATTAATATCCAAAAGTTTAAGTACATTAGCAATGCCTCAAAAGCCCGGAAAAATGGAAGTACTAAAATATTCTTTGACAAAGTGCGAGTGTTATTATCCACACGATAGAAGATTCGTTTTGCCTTGTTAAGACAAGATTCCGTAAACGCAGGTGGGTAGACAGATCACTTCCAATACCGTTGATTTTTTCCAATTCGGCATGGCGACCCTAAGAGAGCGGAGAAACATTGAAGAAAATATGGCCTTCTTAATGGGGGTGTCATGTCCAGAGTAAAAGTGTACGTAGGACAAATTGTTTGTTTTCTTCCGATAGATACTAAACTTAAAACCTGGGCTTTCCCTATGTACACGCACATCCAAAAACGGGATTGAGTTGTCTTGTTCCACTTCTAAAGTAAACTTAATGGAGGGGACTTGATCATTTAACTGAAGGAGGAAGTCATTCAGGCATTATCTATAAAATTGGTTGTAAACAATGTGATTCCTTTTACATTGGTCAGAGGGGAAAGAATTTGCACACGCGTGTAAAACAGCATCAATATTCCGTTAGAACGGGACAGTCATCCAGTGCCCTAGATTCCGTAAACGCAGGTGGATAGACAGATCATTTCCAATACCGTTGATTTTTTCCAATTCGGCATGGCGACCCTAAGAGAGCGGAGAAACATTGAAGAAAATATGGCCTTCTTAATGGGGGTGTCATGTCCAGAGTAAAAGTGTACGTAGGACAAATTGTTTGTTTTCTTCCGATAGATACTAAACTTAAAACCTGGGCTTTCCCTATGTACTGTACACGCACATCCAAAAACGGGATTGAGTTGTCTTGTTCCACTTCTAAAGTAAACTTAATGGAGGGGACTTGATCATTTAACTGAAGGAGGAAGTCATTCAGGCATTATCTATAAAATTGGTTGTAAACAATGTGATTCCTTTTACATTGGTCAGAGGGGAAAGAATTTGCACACGCGTGTAAAACAGCATCAATATTCCGTTAGAACGGGACAGTCATCCAGTGCCCTTTTTGTCCATTTGTCAGAATTATCCCATTGTATTGATTGGAATAATGCTTCACTTTTATTTCACTCTAGCAACATTGTTAATAGAAATATTCTTGAGTCTGCTATTATCCAACTTACAAATAACTTTAACATGAGCAAAGATCTTTTTCAACTCGATCAAATTGTTTTGAATTCGTTCAGAACGGATTTAGACAAGAAGGGCAGAGTGCTAAAACTTTGGTAATTTTCCCTTATAAATTTGTATGCTCCTCTTACAATTTTATTTTTCAATTTATTTTTATTTTTTAATTTTTTTGTGACCTATATATCATTCAGGCATTATCTATAAAATTGGTTGTAAACAATCCATTTGATCTTGTGTTGATTTCGGGCAAAGTGCTAAAATTGGTAGTTTTCCTTACAAATTTGTATGCACCTCCCACAATTTTTATTTCTATATTTATATATACATATATTTTTTTTTGTAACCTCTATATAGTCTTGAACTCTTTATTTACTTCAGTGTTCCTGAGGATGTCATTAGACGAAAGCGCTTGAGCAACACTCTGTGTTTCCTTTCCTTCGTGGTTTTATTCATCATCTACTCGTATATAAAATATATGTTATGTTACAATATTATAATGTTTCAGACCAACAAAGACCCTAGGATCCACTCATGGCTGGTCTACCTAACTGTGTTCGTAATTTTGTATTGTGCATTTCCTCAGTGGTGGCGGAGAGGACCTACAATTTTACGTGGGTTCCGAACAACAAGGCCTAAATTTTACTACCCTTCAATGATACCGAATCTATCAACACATGAATCAAATCGATTTTTAAACATGTTTATAGACGTGCAACTAATTACTTCTACCGGCAAACTATTCCAGCTATTTACTATTCTATGCGCAAAAAGGTTTTTGGCAACTGCTGTCTCGAACCTTCTACTTGTCAACTTACACCCGTTATTTCTAGTCCCATTATATTGAGATATTTCGAAAAAGCTATCTCTACTACGTTATCGAACCCATTCACAATTTTGAAAACCTGGATTAGATCACCCCTTATCCTCCTAGTCTCGAGTGTAGTCAATTTTAATTCTTTAAGCCTATCCTCGTACGACTTCGACCTAACCGACGGAATCATCTTCGTTGCTCGTCTTTGAACTCTTTCGATTTTGTCTATATCTTTTCGCACATACGGATTCCAAAACTGGAACGAGTACTCAAAATGGGGTCTAACTAATGATTTATAAAGAGGAACAATAATAGCAGGCGATTTATACTCAAAATTCCGAGCTATAAAACTTAGCACTTTGTTCGCGTAATTGACCGCTGCTGTACTTTGTTTCGCTACTTTTAAATCACCAGTGACTACAACTCCTAAATCTTTTTCCTGCTCTAAGCTTGCTAACTACTTCCCTGATATACTATACGCAAAATGACCGTTACGCGAATCTATATGTAAAATTTTGCACTTATCTACATTAAATCTCATTTGACATGTGACGGACGAATCAACGATTTTGTTCAATTTTCCTGGATTTTACCTCTATCTTCGTCATTAATCGCCCTACCACCCAACTTCTTGTCATCCGCAAACTTTGAGACTGTACTGACTAGGCCGACATCTAAATAGTTGATATATATAAGAAAAAGCAAGGGGCCCAATACAGAGCACTGAGGAACACTGCTCGCTACATAAGCCCAACACGACTCCGCTCCATCAACGACCATCCTCTGTTTCCTACCTCGCAACCACTCTTCTATCCAATTTATTACTACACCCCTGATTCCATGAGCCTTAGTTTTTTTCAATGAGTCTTTTGTGCGATACGGTGTGAAACGATTTTCGAAAATCTAAATACACTAAATCAACCGCCCGATGACTATCGTGAGCTTCAACCACGCTTTGAAAAAATTCTAAAAGATTAGTTAAGCAAGATTTGTTTCGCCTAAAACCGTGCTGCGTATTTCTAACCAAGTTATGCAATTTTAAGTGTTCGACTGTACAATCCCTAATTATTGATTCCCGTAGCTTATCTACAAAAGACGTTAAAATGATTGGCCTATAATTTCCCACCGCACCTTTATCGCCTTTCTTAAAGATCGGTGTTACATTTGCTAACTTGAAATTATCTGGTACGCACCCCTCAGAAATAGACGCATTAAAAATCTTTGTTAGTGGCACAACAATGCTTTTGTTTAATTCCTTTAGTTTTATGGGATATATGGAATCCTACCCCGGTGATTTACGCATTTTCATTTTATCAATATAGCGCATCACTTCCCTTTCACTAACCACAATATTATCCAAAGTATTACCATCATCAAAAGGTATTATGTCTATGATCGTAGGGATATTCGTTACATCTTCTATTGTAAAAACTGACGTAAAAAATTCGTTTAGCAAGGTAGCCATTTCCTTGTTTTCAGAAACTAGCTGTCCGTTAAAACTTTTTAACTGCCCCAAGACACTTTTTACTGGATTCCTATTGTTGACGTATTGAAAGAATTGCTTGGGGTTTTCTTTGCCGTCAGGAGCTATGGAGATTTCAAATTGGCGCTTGAACTTTTTTATTTAACTTTTCGCTTCACGCCTTAGAGATATATAATTGTTTCGTAACCACAAATTGTCTTTATCTCACTTATGTAGCCAATAAACCCTATCTCTACTCTTTATAATATTTCCTCCTCTACAAGTAAAACACAAGGGCTTGTTGTTGGGAGTTAGGAAGTTAGGAATTTTGGTCGAGTTAGCTGGTTTCGAGTGACTAACTGAGAGGACAAATTCTACCATATTGTGATCGCTATTGCTTAACGGTTCTATTACTTGAAGATCCGTGATTAGCCTATCATCCGTAGTTATCATTAAATCTAAAATACGGTCCAACCTCGTAGGTTCCCCAAACTTCTGAATAAGAAAGCTATCCTCGAGAAAATTAACTAAACGATTGCCTTCCGCGTCACCTTGCATTGTGTCGTAATTTACGTTGGCGCAATTAAAGTCACCCGTAACTAAGGCCTCCTCACTACCTATTATTCTCTCTAGTTCACGATATAATTCTTCGTCCGTATCAGCTGTTTGATTAGGGGGCCTATATATAACGGCAACATGAAGTTTGAAATCGTTCAATTTAAGTTCTGCTACAGTCGAATCTATTGGTTCTGGAATTGTGTACTTTACTTCTATAACGTTCGCAATATTATGTTTGATATACAACATAAGATATATTTTAGATTTAGTAATAACTACGGATGACAGGCTAATTACTGATCTTCAAGTAATAGAACCGTTAAGCAATAGCGATCACAATATGGTAGAGATTGTCCTCTCAGTAAGTCACTCGAAACCAGCTAACTTGACTAAAATTCCCAACTTCCAGCACGCAGACTTTTGTAAATTTCGAAATAAATTGTCACACGTCAATTGGGCAAACGTAATGGGGAACTCCAACGCAAAACTAATGTGGGAATCGTTAGAAACAGTATTTAGGACTATAAATGAGGAATGTGTACAGTACAAAATTAAGCGTGCGAAAGTAAATAACAAGCCTTTGTGGTTTACTTCTAGAGTAGGAGACATTATAAAGAGTAGAGAGAGGGCTTATAGGTTACATAAATGCGGTAAAGACAATTTGTGGTTACGAAACAACTACATATCTCTAAGGCGTGAAGCGAAAAGTGTAATAAAAAAGTCCAAGCGCGAATTTGAAATCTCCATAGCTCGTAACGGTAAAGAAAACCCCAAGTGATTCTTTCAATACGTCAACAATAGAAATCCAGTAAAAAGTGTCTTGGGGCAGTTAAAAAATGTTAACGGAGATCTAGTTTCTGAAAACAAGGAAATGGCTACCTTGCTAAACGAATTATTTACGTCAGTTTTTAATATAGAAGATATAACGAATATCGCTACGGTCATAGACATAATACCTTTTGATAATGGTAATATTTTGGATAATATTGTGGTTAGTGAAGGGGAGGTAATGCGCTATATTGATAAAATGAAAACGCGTAAATCACCGGGGCCAGATTCCATATATCCCATACAACTAAAAGAATTAAAAGATAGCATTGTTGTTCCGCTAACAAAGATTTTTAATGCGTCTATTTCTGAGGGGTGCGTACCAGATAATTTCAAGTTACCAAACGTAACACCGATCTTTAAGAAAGGCGATAAAGGTGCGGCGGGAAATTATAGGCCAATCAATTTAACGTCTGTTGTAGGTAAGCTACTGGAATCAATAATTAGGGATCGTATAGTCGAACACTTAGAATTGCATAACTAAGTTAGAAATACGCAGCACGGTTTTAGGCGAAACAAATCTTGCTTAACTAATCTTTTAGAATTTTTTTAAAGCGTGGTTGACGTTTACGATAGTCATCGGGCGGTTGATGTAGTGTATTTAGATTTTCAAAAATCGTTTGACACCGTATCGCACAAACGACTCATTGAGAAAACTAAAGCTCATGGAATCAGGGGGTCTAGTAATAAATTGGATAGAAGAGTGGTTGCGAGGTAGGAAACAGAGGGTGGTCGTTGATGGGGCGGAGTCGTGTTGGGCTAATGTAGCGAGTGGCGTTCCTTAGGGTTCTGTATTGGTCCCCTTGCTTTTTCTTATATATATTAACGATTTAGATGTCGGTCAAGTCAGTACAGTTAGAGGTAAAATCCACAATGATCTGAATAAAATCGTTGATTGGTGATTGGTCAGTCACATGGCAAATGAGATTTAACATCGATAATGCAAAATTTTACATATAGGTTCGCGTAACGGTAATTTTGCATATAGTGTGTCAGGGAAAGAGTTGATAAGCGTAGAGCAGGAAAAAGATTTTGGAGATATAGTCACTGGTTTTTAAAAGTAGCGAAACAAAGTACAGCAGCGGTCAATAAAGCGAACAAAGTGTTAGGTTTTATAGCTCGGAATTTTGAGTAGAAATCGCGCGATATTATAGTTCCTCTTTATAAATCATTAGGTAGACCCCATTTGGACTACGCGATCCAATTTTGGAATCCGCATATGCGCAAAGATTTTGACAAAATCGAAAGAGTTCAAAGACGAGCAACGAAGATGATTCCGTCGCTTAGGTCAAAGTCGTACTAGGATAGGCATAAAGAGTTAAAATTGACTACACTCGAGACTAGGAGGCTAATGGGTGACCTAATTCAGGTTTTCAAAATTATGAATGGGTTCGATAACGTAGATAGAGATAGCTTTTTCGAAATATCTCAATATTATAGGACTAGAAATAACGGGTGTAAGTTGACGAGTAGAAGGTTCGAGACAGCAGTTGCCAAAAACTGGACGTGTTGTTTTGCTCTCTCTATTTAACACCCAAATTAGAAGGGAATAATCAACTTGGCGGTTTATTCTCTTGCACCCGAAAGTGTATAAAGTATCAGTGAATCCGTGCATATAAATTATAAAGCTAAATTCATTAAAATTAAGAAAGTGCAATACAGTTTACATAATTTATCACCAATTTTAACGTATATATTCAAAACGAAATACGGTTGGCATTCGAGAAAGTTTGAAACAAAGCAGGAAAAAGGTCATAAAACGAAAGGTCAGAAAACCTTCGAAATACCCTCGACCATCGAAAGGAAAGAAACAGGAATTAAAATAAATAAATAAAGAATTTGTGTGGGTATTTCTTCTTACACTAATTAAGGAATAGCATGGATATGGGTCCAAATTCTCACTTAATCTGTAAGTTGTGCAACTTAGTAACAACAGAATGAGAGGGAAATAACTCCTGTCTCGAACGCGAAACACGTCGTGGGGATCAAATTTCTATGTGACGTGTGTACACAGACCGTAAATTCTTTCGCGGTCTTTAAAGAAATGGAGATAGCATGACTCGATAGTAGCAAAAAAGAATGAAATAATGGGGACACACGGTCCGAAATGGTCCCAACGAAAAACAGGGTGGATGAGAGAGAAGACGAAACAACGAATAACAGTATAATAACGAACAACTTAATAATAAATAACGACATAAACAAATAATACGGAAGGAAGACATAGATGAAAGGAAAGAAATAAGTAAAAGTGGCGAAGTAGACAAACGGTCCAACAAGCGAAACGATAAAAGGATAATAACTAAAAACGTAGAAAATAAGCAGCCAAAGAAAATTAATGATAATGCCAAAACTAAGAACTTGGAAAATAATAATAAAGAAAGCAGAAGCGTAGAAAATATCATATGCAAATACTACGCGAAAGGAAACTGCAGATATCGGGATGGGCAATGCATATATGCACATCCCACATTATGCAAAATGCATTACACAAGTGGATACTGCAAGTTTGATAAGAAATGCATGTTCCACCATCTTACGATCTGCAACACTTATGAAAGGTATGGGAGTTGCAAATATGAAAAAAAATGCCGATACCACCACCCTCAAAGGAACGCAACGAGGAAACAGAAAAAACGAATATCAAAGAAGAGTGGAAATTTTTTAGACGCAGCCAACACATTTCAGCTGTTAAATACTCTCAAGCAATTACAAAACCAGCTGACAAATATAAATATAGAAATCCGAGAGCCGGACAGAAGGTACGACCAAAGGCACTTCATGCGTCATCGGGACAACAGGTACCGACAAAGATAAAACGAGGTAAATTCTCGGAGGACCACAAGGCAACGAAACCGGCACCCCCATTGGAAAACGAATCGGAACCACCTGTATGCGAAAAAGAAAGAGAAAAAATAAAAATAATCCTAGCCAACATACAGGGCCTCAAATCAAACCACTCCACAAACAAAGTTTTATACCTGAAAGGACTCATGCAAGAAGCCGGAGCAGACTTTACATGCCTCACGGAAACTCATCTAAAGGAGTGCCAGGCGAACTGTGAAAATTGTGAGTCCTGTATTGACAAAAAAGAAATACAAATTGACAAATATAACATCCTCCGAGCCGACAGAACAGTGAGACGTAAAGGAGGATGTGCTATTTACACACACGAAAGGCACATAGCAGAAATGGCTATAAGTACCTCAAACAACTACGTAGAATGTGTGGCAGCAAAAATTGAAAAATTAAATATGGTACTAATTGTAATGTACAGACCCCCAAACACGCCAACCTCAAAATTTTCAGATTCCATTACAGAGGTAAGAAACTTGGTAAAAGATCTACATTCTCCAACCCCAAATATTTTTCTCTGTGGTGATTTTAATTTCCCATTCATGGAATATAAAAGGATAGGAAAAAATATATGTATACACCAGGACAAGGGGGGCACACGAGAAGACCAGGAGCAGGTAAAAATGCTACTAGCTTTAGCTGATGAATTTATGTTAACGCAAGAAATAACAGAAAACACAAGAAAAAACAACTGCCTAGATTTGGTATTCACAAACAATAGTAATCTAATTGATAATGTGGAAATATCCCCAACTAGGATATCAGACCACAACATCATTGAAATAACAACTAATATAAAGGCAACAGGAAAGGAAAGAACACGCACAACAGAAAAAAGCAAATTCGAAATTTTTAATTTTCACTCCAAAGCTATAAACTGGGAAGATGTGACATCCAGCATGGAAGTAATAGATTGGAAAACCATTTTCGAGGCCAAGACAACGGAAGAGATGCTAATGACGTTAGAAGAGAAGACGTTAGAAATTGTGGAAAAACATGTCCCAAAGATACAACAAAGAGGAAAGAGAAGCAGGTTCGAAAGACAAAAGAGGGCATTGTTCCGAAGAGAAAAAGAGTGACTGCAAAATTAAATAATTGTAAATATAACATCAGAAAAATATTAAATGAAAACTGCAAAGTATCGATGTCGTCATACAGGAACTAATCGAGAAGCATACAGAAAAAGAAGAAGATGACGCTATAGAAGCGATAAAGGCTAACTCAAAGTACTTCTATAATTTCGCAAAAAGAAAGTCGAAAAACCAAGCGACTATCGGACCTTTAAAAAATGAGAACAGTGATTTATCTGATGATCTAACAGAAGTATCTGAAATATTAAAAGCTCAGTATGAATCATCTTTCAGTATCCCAAAAACTGACAAATTGATATGCGATAGAAACGCGTTCTTTGAAGAAGAACCACAAGGGGAAAGTATAACGGATTTCGACTTTACGACGGATGATATTACACAAGCCATAGGGAAACTAAAAACACACTCAGCGGCAGGACCGGATAAATGGAATGCCACACTGATCAAAAACTGCAAGAATGCAATCGCTGAGCCCCTATACTGGATATGGAGACGATCATTAGACACGGGAGAAATACCGGGCATCCTGAAGAGCGCGAACATAGTCCCAATATATAAAGGAGGAGATCGATCCGAGGCCAAAAACTATAGGCCAGTGTCGCTTACATCTCATCTCACTAAAATATTTGAAAGAATAGTTAGACAGAAAATCTATGACTTTTTGGAAACTCAGAAAAAATTCAATGATAACCAACACGGGTTTCGTCAGGCAGATCATGCCTATCACAACTAATGGAACACTACAACAACATTATTGATTCACTTGAAAGTAATGAAAACTATGATGTACTATACACAGACTTTGCTAAAGCGTTCGACAAGTGTGACCACGGAATCATAATACATAAACTGAAATATATGGGAATAACAGGAAAAGTAGGGAAATGGATATATAATTTCCTTAGTGAGCGGAGGCAAGTCGTTACAGTACAAGGAGTATCTTCATCAGAATCAGAGGTCCTCAGCTCAGTACCACAAGGAACAGTATTAGCTCCACTACTCTTCATAATCATGCTAACTGACATAGATGAGGACGTTACCAGAGACAGCACAGTAACATCCTTTGCGGATGACACAAAGATCAGTAGAAAAATAAGAAACCCAGAAGACATAGGATCTCTACAAACCGACATAAACAAAATCTACAAGTGGACGGAAGACAACAATATGAAGTTTAACACCGAGAAATTTCAGCTATTACGGTACGGAAAAAGAGAAGACCTAAAGTCCATGGAATATTATACCCCAAATGGACAGGAAATTCAGAGAAATTCCAGAGCAAAAGATTTAGGGGTTGTAATGACAGATGATGCGAAATTTGAAACACAAAATAAGATAGCAGTAAACAGAGCAAAGAGAATAACGGGTCAGATATTGAGAACCTTTAAACGAAGGGATAGGAATGTAATGATTCCTCTACTGAAAACCCTGATAATACCCAAATTGGAATACTGCTCGGTCCTAACATCCCCATATAAAAAAGAAGACATTAGACAGCTGGAGGGGATCCAAAGAAGCTTCACAGCCAAGATCAATGGGTGCAAAGAACTAAATTACTGGGAAAGGTTACGAGAACTAGACCTATATTCACTGGAAAGGAGAAGAGAGAGATACACCATTATTTACACTTGGAAAATAATGGAGAAACTAGTCCCTAATCTTACTCTGAATCCCATAACTCCCCAAACAACGGTGGAAAGTAGAAGCGGTAGACTGTGTCGTATTCCCAAATTGAAGGCGAGACAGGGAACATCCTTAACCCTGAAAGAAAATAGTTTTGTAGTGAGAGGACCAAAACTGTTTAATCAGTTGCCCAAAGACCTAAGAAACACGAAGGGAGTTGCAGTGGAAATCTTCAAAAGAAGACTAGACGCCTGGCTCAGAACAATCCCCGATGAGCCGGGCGTACCTGGCTATGTGAGGTGGAGAGCGCAAGAATCCAACTCACTACTTCACCAGGCCAACTCGAGAGGAGGGGCGACACGCTTGACCTTCGCGAAATGAGAAATCATCACGTGGAACCTTTGTAAGGTTGTAAGGTAATGTAAGGTAGAAGTAATTAGTTGCACGTCTATAAACATATTTAAAAATCGATTTGATTCATGTGTTGATAGATTGGATATAGTTTAAGGTAGTAAAATTAAGGGTTCGATAAGATAGATTTTAATTCTCTTTTCATTAAAGATCACAATAACCAGACTAGAGGTCATAGTATGAAATTATTTATGCCAAGATGTAGAACAAATTTAAGAAAACATAGTTTAACAAGTGTTGTGGGATATAGGGGGGCAACATCTTGGGTTAGGGGATACTCTCTTTCCTTACACACCCCATTTAAAGAGATTCCTCTGCCGAGCGGTGCCCCCCATAGTACTGTGAGGTATTGAAAAACTCATGATCTTCACTTGCCCTACAAACACCTTTAAATAGATCCAAAATGGGTGCACACACATTTCTACACTACTGTACAGTCTTTACAGCCACACCTACACTTTTCCTCCTAAGTATATATATTGTAATGTATATGGTTGTAAATTGTTACTTCGTCCGCAATTAGTATGGACCGTGACTTATTTTTGGTTGGCAAGGTACTGCTATTGATGGATACCGTAATGAAATTGACTGGATTGTTTGGATCTGATATATTTGCATGTCAGTTATAAATAGATATAGAGTGTAACATATTTGTGGATAATAGTCTATTATGACTTGATCCTCTGGACCCAGAGATTCTAACTTTAGTTTTAAATTGATAATTAATTATTTTTAAATTGATAATTATTTAGTTTTGTAAAAATTGGTTGTTGCCAATGTACAGGCAGTTTTTACATAGTGGAGCCGCCTCGATGGGCAGACGTGGGCCCTAGTGTGCCCAATATAAAAATTTCTTATGTTTTTATGTTCTTTGTGGTTCGGAACCCATGTAAAATTATAGGTCCCCTCCGCCACCACGGAGGACATGCACAATACACAATTACGAACAGAGTTAGGTAGACCAGCCATAAGTGGATCCTAGGGTCTTTGTTGGTCTGAAACATTATAACATTATATATATATATATATATATATATATATATATATATATAAAATATAATATGTTGTATATATTATATATATATAGATATATATATATATATATATATATATATATATATATATATATATATATATATATATATATATATATATAATATATATATACAATTTAGGGTGTGCCTAAAATTCCAACTTCAAAATTTTGTAACGACCAGGATGTAATTTTTTTGTATTCAGTGCAAAAACATAATGTACAAATCTTATCAAAATTGAACAGTATTTAGGACTTGCTCAAAGATGTTGAACTTTAAATATATTACCTTTAATTAACATAAACATTTACTTCCAATTAACATAAAAATTTACCTTTAATTAACATAAACATTTACTTTCAATTACATAAAATTTACCTTTAATTTTATTTACCTTTAATTAACATAAACATTTACTTTCAATTAACATAAAAATTTACCTTTAATTAACATAAACATTTACTTTCAATTACATAAAATTTACCTTTAATTTTATTTACCTTTAATTAACATAAACATTTACTTTCAATTAACATAAAAATTTACCTTTAATTAACATAAACATTTACTTTCAATTACATAAAAATTTACCTTTAATTTTATTTACCTTTAATTAACATAAACATTTACTTTCAATTAACATAAAAATTTACCTTTAATTAACATAAACATTTACTTTCAATTACATAAAAATTTACCTTTAATTTCATTTACCTTTAATTAACATAAACATTTACTTTCAATTAACAAAAAATTTACCTTTAATTAACATAAACATTTACTTTCAATTACATAAAAATTTACCTTTAATTTTATTTACCTTTAATTAACATAAACATTTACTTTCAATTAACATAAAAATTTACCTTTAATTAACATAAACATTTACTTTCAATTACATAAAAATTTACCTTTAATTTTATTTACCTTTAATTAACATAAACATTTACTTTCAATTAACATAAAAATTTACCTTTAATTTTATTTACCTTTAATTAACATAAACATTTACTTTCAATTAACATAAAAATTTACCTTTAATTAACATAAACATTTACTTTCAATTACATAAAAATTTACCTTTAATTTTATTTACCTTTAATTAACATAAACATTTACTTTCAATTAACATAAAAATTTACCTTTAATTAACATAAACATTTAATTTCAATTACATAAAAATTTACCTTTAATTTTATTTACCTTTAATTAACATAAACATTTACTTTCAATTAACATAAAAATTTACCTTTAATTAACATAAACATTTACTTTCAATTACATAAAATTTACCTTTAATTTTATTTACCTTTAATTAACATAAACATTTACTTTCAATTAACATAAAAATTTACCTTTAATTAACATAAACATTTACTTTCAATTACATAAAAATTTACCTTTAATTTTATTTACCTTTAATTAACATAAACATTTACTTTCAATTAACATAAAAATTTACCTTTAATTAACATAAACATTTACTTTCAATTACATAAAAATTTACCTTTAATTTTATTTACCTTTAATTAACATAAACATTTACTTTCAATTAACATAAAAAATTTACCTTTAATTAACATAAACATTTACTTTCAATTACATAAAATTTACCTTTAATTTTATTTACCTTTAATTAACATAAACATTTACTTTCAATTAACATAAAAATTTACCTTTAATTTTATTTACCTTTAATTAACATAAACATTTACTTTCAATTAACATAAAAATTTACCTTTAATTAACATAAACATTTACTTTCAATTACATAAAATTTACCTTTAATTTTATTTACCTTTAATTAACATAAACATTTACTTTCAATTAACATAAAAATTTACCTTTAATTTTATTTACCTTTAATTAACATAAACATTTACTTTCAATTAACATAAAAATTTACCTTTAATTAACATAAACATTTACTTTCAATTACATAAAAATTTACCTTTAATTTTATTTACCTTTAATTAACATAAACATTTACTTTCAATTAACATAAAAATTTACCTTTAATTAACATAAACATTACTTTCAATTACATAAAAATTTACCTTTAATTTTATTTACCTTTAATTAACATAAACATTTACTTTCAATTAACATAAAAATTTACCTTTAATTAACATAAACATTTACTTTCAATTACATAAAAATTTACCTTTAATTTTATTTACCTTAATTAACATAAACATTTACTTTCAATTAACATAAAAATTTACCTTTAATTAACATAAACATTTACTTTCAATTACATAAAAATTTACCTTTAATTTTATTTACCTTTAATTAACATAAACATTTACTTTCAATTAACATAAAAATTTACCTTTAATTAACATAAACATTTACTTTCAATTACATAAAAATTTACCTTTAATTTTATTTACCTTTAATTAACATAAACATTTACTTTCAATTAACATAAAAATTTACCTTTAATTAACATAAACATTTACTTTCAATTACATAAAAATTTACCTTTAATTTTATTTACCTTTAATTAACATAAACATTTACTTTCAATTAACATAAAAATTTACCTTTAATTTTATTTACCTTTAATTAACAAACATTTACTTTCAATAACATTAACACTTAGCTTTAATCAACATTTTTGACAGCCTCATCAAACTTCTTTCGATGATACTCAACCACTTGAAGAAGGAACTGTTTCTGTTCCTCGTCACGAGTAAGGCTTTCATTGAAGGATTGCATGAGAGCAACTCCTCGTTCTGCCAAATCATTTGTTACTCTAAGAGATGACACAATTGCTTGAGCTTCATTGTAGGTTGCATCACTGGACCAGTCTGCGGGGTCTTTACCGAGAAAGGTTTCATCAATTCCCAAAATACTAAAGAAGTTTTTAGTTGATTTTGTCACAAAGTCAGCCAATGAACATGAAGAAAAAATTTTAAGGGGAATCCTCTTTGGAGGCTCTTCGGAACCTTGTTGCACTCTCATGTTATAAATCATGTTTCTCTTCTCTTCATGGGATACTTTATTGTCAAAAAAACTTAGACCTACTGATATCTCAGATAAATACCACAAATGTCGTGAGAATGCAGTCAAAGCAACAGTTGAAACTTCTTTGTCAGCGTAGTCTTCAAGTGTTTTTAGAAGCATGAGATCGTTTCTTGGAGCATCACAAGATGACGTACATGTAAACCAATATTTAATGTACACAGTTGTGACGAACAGTGACACTCGTAACAAGTGATCTGCTAACATTCTGACATAGGAGAGGCGGGATCCCCCAATTGCAGTTTGACGGTGCTGAACAGAATATTGTTCTTGGAAAAGGCACATTTTTATGGCATAAATTGCTCGTGCCATCCATCGAGCTCGGTGTACTGCTCCAGGTTTACGAAAAGTGATGCCTTGGGAGGAAGTACCTCCAAGGAATATAATGGAGAGTTCTAGGAGCTCTTGATAGTCTCCCCGAAGCTGTTTTGACTGCAACTGCTGAAGAGCAAATGCAATTAGACCTTTTCTCCTTTCTTCTCTACCATGTTACCAGTATTTATATTAAGTAGAGTTTTTACTGCGTTTTATCAATATGAGGCCAAGATTCACGGAAATGAGAAAAAACTTCAATATTAGGTGACCTACCAGCATCATGCAGAGAAAATACTTTCTCTAACATAATTTCAAATATGTGATGGCGGCATGCAAGACTCAGCAGATCTTTCTCTAATTCTGTTTCAATTTTAAGGCAAACCCCACCTTTCAATCCAGTATTAGTTGATGCAGTGTCAAAACACAATGCAACTATTCTATTTTCTAGTCCCCATTTTCTTATTTCTGTCAGACAAGCATCAGCAATACCAGAAGCATTCCCAGTATTGAACTTTGGAACAGCAAGTAATTTTGTAATATCTTTACCAGACACTAAAATTGTAAACGCTCTACAGTCTTCTGAACAGCTCCAGTATAATCATCCATAATTTTTCCATCCCAGTGGAGAGTAAGGGGTACTTTTGGATCAAAAGATGCTCGAATTTCTGCTGCTAGAGATTCACGATGTTTGTTTCTGGCTCGATGAATTGTTCTGTGGCTAATCTGTAACTCACTTCTGGGAGCTCTGAGCAAATTAGATGAAGCCATTGCTGAGAAAACGTGAACAGCATTTCTGCTACTTATTTTTGTTCGATCTAGTGCTGCAGCAACTTCTTGCGTAACAACTTGAACACGACCTCTGTTAGAACACCTAGACAAAACAGCCTTATGAGCAATCTCTTGATCAAAATCAGCATGATCACTTTTATCAGATGATTCTCCTGATGATTCTAATTCTATCGATTCATTAATTGTTGCTGCTGATGATGTATATGCTTCCTGCAAATATTTCTGTTTCTCTTTTTGCCTTTCATATGCTAGTGATCGCTCAATTCTGCTAGCTTCTTTCTTTGAAAGTTTCATGTCTACTCCTGTCATTGATCCACGACGGCCTTTTTCTCTTTGACCTTGTAAGAATAACCGATCTTCCTCAATCTTAATCAAACTCATGGCATCCTGGTGTGCAATATCAAATAAATCATTCAGTGACTCGCCAAAAATATCACGTTTCTTGCTTTCAGTAGATGTTGATCTATTTATGTTTTTTTTGAGTGACTGCCATTCTTTATGAAGACGTACAACTCTCTCACGCACATGTAATTCAGTTGTTGTAGGTATACGTGCTCTTTCCCAAATCGGCAAAATTAAACGAACAGTTTTCTTAACACTTTCCTTCAGACTCATTTGTTTATCAGTACGAAAATTAAATAACACTTTTAGTACATCACGCCTTGATGGTAACTTTGCAGCACTAAATTTTTCTTCACATTTACCAACTAACCAAATATCACTGTAGCGTCTTGTTTTCATTGCCATTCTTGGTAGACACTAAAAGCAAAAAAACTGAAGAATTACTGTATGTGGCTGAGCAGAAAAACACAGTTTAACACAACCCACCGGCAGTGCTTGAGAACAACGACTGACGTGTCATGTGTGCCAACTGGTGCATAGCTGCTTTCCTTGTTTGTTTACGTTACGTGTAGAGAATGTGTGACTAATACTTGTTCAGTAGCTCTATAACTCCACTTATGTGAAATACTTATATAAGAAAGAATGCTTTACCAAGAAACATAATCTGCAGAACTTGACAAATTACTAAAAACATAGCTAAATACTGTAACATTAAATGCTGTTGAGCAAGTTCTAAATATTGATGCAGCTCCTTCAATTTTTTTGTGTTGCATTTCTACATTAAATTGAACAATAATATACCCTGGTCGTTTAAAAAAAATAAAATTAAAAATTCACTTCTATGTAATTGGCACACCCTAATACACATCATATATATATATATATATATATATATATATATATATATATATATATAAACTGCAAACACGCAGTATAATTAACGTAAAGAACGACGCTTGTATAGGAGAATATTCCACGCAAGATGAGAGAGAGAGAACAAAACAAATCGGAAGATCCCTGGTTCGATTCCCGGGTGGTTACCTCATTTTTTCATTTGTTTCGTTCTCTCTCTCTCATCTTGCGCGGAATATTCTCCTATACAAGCGTCGTTCTTTACGTTAATTATACTGCGTGTTTGCAGTTTAAATGTATATAATGTACGGCATGCGGGAGGTGCCCCCTTGGGGCATTGGTTTCTGGGCGTATGTAGAGGAATTACGGCAGTTGATTGAGTGAGGCCCATGGTGTAATGGTTATCATATCTGACCGGCAATCGGAAGATCCCGGATTCGATTCCCGGGTGGTTACCTCATTTTTTCATTTGTTTCGTTCTCTCTCTCTCATCTTGCGCGGAATATTCTCCTATACAAGCGTCGTTCTTTACGTTAATTATACTGCGTGTTTGCAGTTTAAATGTATATAATGTACGGCATGCGGGAGGTGCCCCCTTGGGGCATTGGTTTCTGGGCGTATGTAGAGGAATTACGGCATTTGATTGAGTGAGGCCCATGGTGTAATGGTTATCATATCTGACCGGCAATCGGAAGATCCCGGGTTCGATTCCAGGGTGGTTACCTCATTTTTTCATTTGTTTCGTTCTCTCTCTCTCATCTTGCGCGGATTATTCTCCTATACAAGCGTCGTTCTTTACGTATATATATATATATATATATATATATATATATATATATATATATAAATATATAATATATATAATATATATAAAAACATATATATATATATATATATATACATATAAAAAAAAATATATATATAACGTAAAGAACGACGCTTGTATAGGAGAATATTCCGCGCAAGATGAGAGCGAGAGAACGAAACACATGAAAAAATGAGGTAACCACCCGGGAATCGAACCCGGGATCTTCCGATTGCCGGTCGGATATGATAACCATTACACCACGGGCCTCACTCAATCAAATGCCGTAATTCCTCTACATACGCGCAGAAACCAATGCCCCAAGGTGGCACCTCCCGCATGCCGTACATTATATACATTTAAACTGCAAACACGCAGTATAATTAACGTAAAGAACGACGCTTGCATAGGAGAATATTCCGCGCAAGATGAGAGCGAGAGAACGAAACAAATGAAAAAATGAGGTAACCACCCGGGAATCGAACCCGGGTTCTTCCGATTGCCGATCAGATATGATAACCATTACACCACGGGCCTCACTCAATCAAATGCCGTAATTCCTCTACATACGCGCAGAAACCAATGCCCCAAGGGGGCACCTTCCGCATGCCGTACATTATATACATTTAAACTGCAAACACGCAGTATAATTAACGTAAAGAACGACGCTTGTATAGGAGAATAATCCGCGCAAAATGAGAGCGAGAGAATGAAATAAATGAAAAAATGAGGTAACCACCCGGGAATCGAACCGGGATCTTCCGATTTTTCCATTTGTTTTGTTCTCTCGCTCTCATCTTGCGCGGAATATTCTCCTATACAAGCATCGTTCTTTACGTTAATTATACTGCGTGATTGCAGTTTAAATGTATATAATGTACGGCATGGGGGAGGTGCCCCCTTGGGGCATTGGTTTCTGCGCGTATGTAGAGGAATTATGGCATTTGATTGAGTGAGGCCCGTGGTGTAATGGTTATCATATCTGACCGGCAATCGGAAGATCCCGGGTTCGATTGCCGGGTGGTTACCTCATTTTTTCATTTGTTTCGTTCTCTCGCTCTCATCTTGAGCTGAATATTCTCCTATACAAGCGTCGTTCTTTACGTTAATTATACTGCGTGTTTGCAGTTTAAATGTATATATATATATATATATATATATATATATATATGAAAATGAAAAGGTTTATTGGCAGACTGTAGTCCATATGACAAATATTATTAATACAATGGCAGTTCATATACTAAAGATAGAAATATATACAATTGATTAGAAATAATACTGTAATGTCGAAGTTAAGTGGAGCTACAGACAGACGTTTTCGTACCAAGAAGTCCATAGCTTAGAGGATAAATGGCAGGAATCATGGATAACTTGGATGATCGGGTTGGTTGATGTTTTAATTCTTTGCAATAGACTGTGTTGTCGTGTTGAGCACGTCTTGTTACCTCCGGGAAGCTCGGGACATTGCGGATAGCAAACATTTGCGAAGCTGAGCATCTCGGGGATAATTTATGTGAGTCTAAAAGACCTGTTGCACAGCAAATTTAGGGTTCTGTCAGAACCTTTTTTATAATTCACCCAGAGTTGTTGTCCTTATATATTACTGCTAAAAGTACGAATGAGTGTGTCTTTAACTTCACTTGTACAGAATCGAAAGTTCCTTATGGTCATATTCGCTTTACCACACACGCTTCGAGATTGTTTTCTTATATCCGAGTCATCACTCAAGGAGCTGGTAATAGTTTGACCCAAATACTTAAACCCTTGTACTTCCTCAATTACTTCACCACTCATTTTAAACTTTATATCAGCTGGCTGATTACAGCTTTTAGGATGAAATTGCATAACCTTAGTTTTTGTAACATTAAAAAGAATATCATTTTTCTGCGAATACACTTCGCAGACGTTTAGTAGCCGATGCAGACCTTTAAAAGAGGGACTTATTAACACCATATCATCAGCATAAACTAAGTTATTTATCCTTGTCTTATCTATACAACATCCCACTGTTGCCTCATTAAGTGAAGCAATTAATCCGTCAATATATACATTAAACAGCATAGGGGAGAGCAAGGAGCCTTGTCTCACCCCGCAAGAGGAGCCAAAACACTCGGATAGTACATTGCCCCACCTAACAGTGAAAGATTGGTGGGAATACCAAAATTTCAATACATTTAATATGTACATGGGAACCTTCCTGTCTTCTAGTTTTGCAAATAAAATACTGTGGTTCACACTATCATATGCCTTACTTATATCAAGAAAACAGCTATAAATGGTTGAATTACTGTCAATGTATTTAGATATTGTTTCTTTAAGTACGTAGATACACAGGTCAGTTGAGTGGGACCTTTTAAAGCCAAACTGATTAGATGTCCATAGGAAATCATTTAATCGGCATAACAAGAGTTTTTCTAGTAGTTTCGAGAAGCAGGAAGCGACAGCAATAGGCCTGTAATTATTGCTGGACAGAATGTCTCCGTACTTATTTTTGACGAAGGACAAGATATATACCCCCATGAACTCTGCAGGGATATAGCTATGAGCAAGCATGGCTGATAGGAGCAATGATATATGCAATAATGCAGACATACTAGTCATTTGCATATTTTAAGTGCTCATTCGATAAGTCATCTACCTCTGACCCAGAACCAGTCTTTATCTCTTTAAT